>CAUHTR010000380.1:0-42414 GCA_959609185.1 Schmidtea polychroa | reverse complement strand
TTTGTACTTTCCAATTTGAGCCTGTAGGTCTTTGATGATTGAATTCTTGTCTGAACAAGAAAAGCAAGGCTTGAGAATGGTTTTGGAATTGGGTAACATCTTGAGTAGCTATGAAGGGAAGATACAAAAATTAGAAAAATAAACTAAGTCAAATTAGAGACGTCATCGTCTAGTCACAATCATACTATTCTGATCATGATGGTTGCACAGACAGAACGGGTTTATTAGCCTGAAGAGATCCCTCTACACTACAGATCTTGTACACTTTGGGTCATTATTTATACGAGAATAGATCATTCACGCAGGGTTTTACTGAAGGAAAGTAAGGTATTACCATTGATAAGGGAAATTACAGGTTAATGAAATTACGATTTAGTTAATTTACTTGAAAATAGCAAATAGCATTGAAAGAGAGTTTAAATTAAATTACAGATCTACCCCAAGCCAATAATTTTGATGTGTAGATCTTATATGGAAATATGTCAATAACTTTGAAACTTATTATTTATGATAGACAGGAATCTATTAATTCCCCTTCAATTATTTATTGATGATAAATAAGAAATTTGCAATTACTCTGCAATTATTTGGTTATGATAAATAAGAATTTTTTCCAATTACGTTGCCATCATTCATTTATGCGAAACCAAAATTTGTTGAGATTAAATGAATACGTAAATTCAAGCGAGTGAACCCAAATTAACTATTTAATTCCGATCGGTGGGAAATCTAGTGTCTGTAAGTAGTTTGACGATAATTTCAGCTGACGCATTATGTCTGATTCCCGGCGATTAATAGTCCATGTGAGTCTATACACTGCGGTTAACCTCTGAAATTAGTCTAAAAATGTGTGTGACACCTGAAAATTCACTCTCACCTACTCATTCTCAATCGCAATCACTGACCGGTGTTCTCATTTTGGGATCTATATTCTACGCCTGAGTATGCATGCAGATGTAGTCTCTCTACGGCACGTAATGTTAATTGATCGGCTGCGAACACACCCAAACCCTACTTCACACGATATTGGCATGCTAACTCTCAGGGAAATTTTGGAAAATTAAGATTCTTTGTATCGCTATTATTGGAATTAGTTTGCTTCGAGGACGGATTTCGCAACCACTCAACTACTGTCTATCAACTCAACTCGTGGCCCTCCGTCATCGTCAACGTATGCCATCTATTCCTGTAGATTTGGAAATTTATTGCTTAACTCAACGCTGGATTTTCAACTCAACGACATACAGATATTTTATATTTAATATGTAAGCATTATCATGATAAATTGTTTTTTAAGAAATGCATTTTTCCTGATTTGATTTATTCGTATTTTATGTTTAACAAATTGTTTGAAACTATTTATTTTAAGTAATTCTATATAACTACATCTTTAAGAGAACCTATAGATGGTGAAAATAGTAGTTACGAAAGGTCGTAGGCTGAAAATTGTAGGAATAAACTTCGAGTGAAAATCATGAACCCCGATAACATGTCACATATAGTACTACTAATGTTTGGACGGTTTTGACGAAAAACTTGCATAGATCTTTTGGACGAATTTAGGACGAAAATTTGAACTTGGTAGAAACGATGTTATGATACGATAGTGCGACACCCTCAATCACTGCGCGAATATACAAAAATTTCTCATACTTATTTATTCCTCTGCACTACTTTCCTCGCATGATTTTCCTTATAGAATTTAGTCGCACCTTCAGCGACTGACCCGTGAGGAAGCCCCCACATTACGGCCCGAATCAGCTGCGTGATTGAAAAAACCCCCTGTCCACCGGCTGAGCTCCCGAAGGCACCTCACACCATGACATGGAGTATCTCAACACCACGTTTCTCAAAAATTTGAATAGCATAAAATCAACAAATAATAAAAATTTTAATTCATAGTAAAACATTTATTACTAAATCACTAAATCATTTAATTACGAATCAAACGAAAAGAAAACAAAATTTTTAAATTAAAATTATAACTAATTCATATATACATAATTACTGCTTAATAGACCTAAATATAAAATGAAAAGTTCCTTACCGAGTTTTTAATATAGGCTGAGTCGAAAAGCACTGGGTCGAATTAGTTAATGCTCGAATAGGATGTAGATGTAGTTGAAGTTTCTTGATTCCTGGAATAGTCCTTGTAATGATTCTGTAAGTCGGTGGTTTTTTGCTGTGAGTTGCTGTTTCTATTGCAGTTGTTGGATTAACGGTTAACGGTAATTAAAATACACTTACCTATTGCAGTTGTTGGATTAACGGTAATTATTATGATTTTAATGTCTGCTTATATATTAATTTTCTATTTACGCGGACCAATCAAAATTGAGTACCGCTTAATTTTATTACTTTAATTTATTTTTCTTGTTTTTGAGTTATTTCTTCCTATTGTCTTTATTTTTTATTGTATTTTATTTATTTTCTTTAATTTCCTTATTATTTACTACATTTTACGTCATTTTTCGTCATTTTATTGTCCTATTTCCATTTTTTGTATTTTTATATTTTTTTTTGTTTTAATTCTTATTTTCTAATTATTGTTTTTTTCTTATATCTTATTCTATTTTGTTCGTAAATTTGTTTATTTTATTTTTATTTTAACTTAGTCATGTTTAGCCTAATTTCTTAGATACCCTTCGACTCAGCCCAACAGATTTGAAGAAAATCCGAATTTTAACAGTAAGCTTATGTACATCATTGCATTATATTTTATAAAAATTTATGCTTTTTTTATTTTCTGTTGGATGTAAGAGTGATCAGAAACACATTGATTTATCTGCGTCTCTGTTCAGTCATGCATTCAACTTTTTCTAAAATCAAAATTCAGTGGTTTCACATGCAGACACGCATTATCGTTATTATATTTTTTTTCTTTTTCGGTCATCCACTTCATGTTCCTGCCATGGAGTAGTGTCGATAAAACCCCTCCGTTATGGCTCCAACTACTTATTATAGGTCGACAGCGGTATGTTTCGACTCCACACAACAATAGGGCTTATCGTAGCGGTCACAGTGGGGCCGTGTAAGCAAGCATTCTTCCCGACTTTGAATGCAGTACACAGTTAAAATCACCACTAAAAATTCTATACACTAATTCACACTAGGATTATAATTGAGTAGATCTCAGACCCAAATTAAACACAACAATTGCAATTCGGTTAATGTAGTCGGTTAAAAACAACTCCACTTATACGTTTGTCGAACATCATTAGTAAATAAAATTGTGGAATAGATTCAATTAATTGTAAAATCCTCAACGATTAACATATATCTTTAGCTCATGGTTAAAATATAGTTTGCAAATACCCAAGTCAATCTGAAATATAGGGTCATATTGTAGAAATCACTAACCTCTCATGTTATCAATTATAAAATATTATCAATAAATTGTTATTAATTATAAAAATGTAGTATCAATTATAAAATGTTATCAATAAAATATTATCGATTATAAAATAAAATTTTGTATTGAAAAATGTAAATATCTAATCAAACCTAATTCTATATTATCAAATATAATGTATAAATACCTAATATTATCAATCATGAAAGAAATTCTTTTAAATAGCTTAGGAGTGATAAGATGATTCGACATACGTCTCGATAGAATTCGTTATAAAGATTTCAGGATTAATAAAATTGTTGGGTTTTGGATTATTTCAAGTCGGTTCTCTCTGACTCCTAGTGTTCTTTAAATCAAAACAATGAACGACCCAACGTATATTGAAACAACAGGTTCACAATTTATTATCACGCTACAATTACTGATCAAAGTTTTATACGATTCTCCGCTCGGCGTTGATGCTTTGCAAACAAACAATATTCACCTTTTTGTCCTTTCGATTCTCTTGACTCTCGTTTTCCTCGGTTTCTGTTTGGTTTGATTCCCTTTCACCTTTCCGTATTCTTAATTCTATTTCTTCTTTTCCCTACTTTCCCTAATTCGTCTACCAGCTTTTCCTACAGTCTAATTCTTCGAACCCTAGCTGAGGCAAAATGCCGATTTTCTCTGATTTTCCCTTTGCTTATATACTCCTCGAAATCAGGATGACAAATGGTTATTGCCGAGCCAATCTTTCGTTTGACATTTGCTCCTACGTATTTGCTTCGGCTGTCACCCATAATGGTCCAATGAATCCAGATAATTAATGGCCCTACCGGTCTTCCTACGTGCGCTATCTTCTCCTTACTCTTTTCCCATTAATCATTGTGTCAAGCTAATGGGCCCAAATCTTCCTTCTGTTTGCTTTTCTTCTTGTTTACCCTGCTCGGGTTTCCTTTATCTCTCGAGCTCTCCATTGGCTCGGGTTTCCCATTAGCTCGGGTTTTCCATTAGCCAATTAATTAATTAATTAACGTTTTCTGTTTTCATACATTTGAATGTTTTTCGACCCTTCCTAACCATTTTCTGATAAATCCCTAACCATCATCTTGTTGACCATTAGCTAATCTATACCTGTCCCTTTTTCCCATTCGATTTCGATGATTTTTCTATTTATTGATTTTTCTCGGGTTTCCGGATTCTTGCCTTTCGTAATTGCTTCTGGCATTTTCTAATACTGTTTCCATCACACTTTCCTTTACCATTGAATCTGTGCACGATCCCGCTTTTATTTGCCTTTTTTCTTCGCTTACTTTCTATTTGAATTATTATCCTAAATTTTATTTAACTTTTAATTTAAATTTACAGACCTCAACAAAATATAAACTATAAAGTGCAATTTTGTATTATATTCAAAATATATTACTTATATATCCTTATTTAGAAATTTACTCTATACCCAGAAACCTAATTTATAAATCCATACTATTCATAAATCATTAAGGATAAATTTATATTACTACCAAGAACCTAAACCGTATATTCTCATTTTTCTTAAATTATAATGTATAAATCTTTATTCAATTGCCAACTACAACTTAGAATTTAATACTATAACTTATGATCCAATTTATTCCTCATAATATGAATTACAAATGGGAATCTTATATAAAAATACTATTATTGATTTTGGGATTCCCCTATTTCTAAATTTAATTTTAACGGCCCTATTTTCCAATAAAACTACTGAAAAACACAATTCTATTTTTTGTAACACTACCCCCCCCCCATACTTCGATACAAAAGTTGCATACCCTTCCACCTTTCAGTATCAAAGTGAAACAGAGCAATAGTCACTCATTTAAGCCCCTCCTTTTTCTAGGTCTGCTTCTCTTACAATTATGTCACCTTCATTTTCTACAAACCCTAATAGACCTATTACTACACCTAAATAAAACGAGTGCTTGGCTATATAAACAGCAAAAACTGAATAGACGAAATTATGGGATTAGATGGTTAATTAGATACTTAGAAAGAATCAAGTATAATTAAGCATGTTAAAATTTAAATTAATTACCATAATAAAAAGAGCAAAAAGTCAAAAAACAAATATAGCCATTTATTTACACAACCGGTGGTGACAAACTATTCGACCCAAAGCTTAAATTACGAAATAAAATAATAAACAAAAATTATCTATGACTCTTTGCATAGGGGCCCAAAATTTCTAGCTACGCCACTGATCCAGCGCCCCAACAAAGTTAGGAAATGGCACTGTATGAAAATGTGAAATATGCACAATAATTAATTCATTAACACAAATCAAAAGCAAGTCGAAACTTCAACATTTTTTTAATTCTCAAAGTGCTAAATCAAAAAACAAATACAAATTATTGACTAATCAGCTTTTTCAGCGTTTGAATGTTTGCCATGAGAATTGCCAGAGTGTCACTCCATTTCAATTCCAAATCGAGCTTTGATAGCTCTATCGGTCTGGAAGCTGGCTCGAATTTATCGAATTTACAATCTGTCGCTATTATAATCAAGATGTCTATGAAATCATTAAATTCCATTAATTTAGAATATTTTTTGATTTCTTCGAATTTAAAATGATTTGATAATTTGTCAAAGATATTTAAAATATCCAATACGAGATTTTGGTTTATAAATATTTTTTATAAAATATCGTCTAATTATTCTAATTTATTCTAATTTATCGGATATTATTTTAATACTACGAAATATGTATTATTTTAACAATAAAAATATTCTTTTAATACTACAAAGTATACACAACACACTACAAGGATATATAAACCAGAATAAAATTTCAACTCGGCTTGTTAGTAGAGTTGGCCAACCCCGTCGTAGACGCTTGCGATGAATTTGCTTGCCGCTCGTACTCGGCCAGTCTGGCCTTCTTTAATTTTTCACGGATGTTTCGCCCAAGCCGTTTTCTTTTGGGCTTATTTTCAGCGGCTGGTGGATATATGGTTGCGAGTTCAACGACCAGTGGCCGTATTTGTCTTGCTGCGGATTCTTGCACAATTCGCTCGTTCTGCTCGGTCTCGAGCGCCCGCACCTGCAATTTCAGGGCGCGGATCTCCATTTGGTCCTGGGCGGCCTGCGTTTGCAGCTGGAGGATCTTGGCGGTTTTCTTCTTCATTGCTTCGGGACTAAACCAGGTCCCCTCGAACTCTCGACATTTTCCCTTCAACTTGTCCACCCGGACCCGGAGTTCGTCGGCTTGGTGTTGGGCCTGCTCCCGATCCTTGCGTAGACTTTCCATTAATTTATACACTAAAATGTAAAGAATTTTATTTATTTTATACAAAAAGAATTGGAGTAACAAATGGTAGATTGATTAATCAGTGCTGGTATTTTGCCACTGAGATGCCGTTGTACTTGCTATCTCTATCACGATCAAAAGGAAACGCTACATACGATAATACCCTAGCCTATTTCAATTGTTAATTAAGACCCACTCAAGGAATAGAAGTTTATTATTCAACAACAAACGCTAATCATTAATTAAGACATATCCAATGAATAAAAGCTTATTAGTCAACAATAAACATTAGTCGAGTTTGATTATCAAGTATGCTACCCACAATAAATGAAAATTATCAGAGTAAGTCATATGTCAGCTTGCAATCACGACTGGCGTTTGCGGGGTCTCCCTCTTTTCCGTGGGGAAGCCTCGGCCTCTTCGAGTTCCTCCAGGGACACTCCTTCTCTAATTTCTTTAGTCGAATCTGTGCGGCTTCCACGTCCCAGGCCGCTTGATCTCGAGCCTCTTGCAACCGGTTGTTCTCCGGCTCCGTTTTCACCCACGCCGGGGCATCTGCTTCGGGGCCCACCCGGATCACTCGATTGGTGCAATCCAGGTCCCTTCCCTGACCCCACCGATGTATATGGTGCCAGATTAACCGGGTCCGGAGACGGGTGATCGTCTGCTGGTCAGTACCCTCGTCACTGCTAGAGCTAGATTGCGACATGTCTGTAATATAAATATTGAGACCCGTGTATAGCCCGTGTGACTTATAAATTCGAAGTACGATAAAATATACAACATTTTACACAAATAGTGCATTAATCACCAAAGTTATTAATATATATATATATATATATATATATATATATATATATATATATATATATATATATATATATATATATATATATATATATATATATATATATATATTCAACAATTAACCACCAAAGTTATCCCAATCAATGCCTATACATTTAATAATTAACCATCAAAGCTATCATAATTAATATATATACATTTAACGGGAAATTTTCGATTTAATTTATTGGGTATCCTGTTAACTAATTAATGGAAAGAAAAATTTTATCATCCTTTTAATTAATCAAATGAAAGAAAAAAAATTTTTTTCAATGTTGAGTATTAATACTAGAAAGTTTATGCCCCGAGCGATAATTCTCCAAAAGTCCCTTTGTTTTAAATCATTATTTTATTCACCAAAAGTTATTTACCACTAGTTGGTAATTTAAAATTCTTACGTCAATTCTTTGTCATTTTTGGAAATCATCGAATTACTACTGAATTCGGGCACGCCGGGGTGATAGGTATTATTGACGAGCTTAACTTCTCGTTTGCTTACCTCTCCCTTGGTTGTGTTCGTCATGAGTGGTACAGTCGACTTTCATGCAGTTGAGGTAATTCATTTATTTACTGTAAATTTTGATTTCCAGGAATGTTGGATGATAACTTTTCCTGGTTGGAGATGGATGAGCCTAGTTTTGGGAGATCATCATATGATTCATAATTTTTGATTCTTAGTGGCTTGGTAATATGATTTGTTGTTCATAATAAAAGAAAAATCTTGTGTTTTTATTAATAGTAATTTAATCTTCTAATAAACAAAGTTATATATTTGCCATTCATTCAGGATTTAAAGGGGGTAGTTTATATGTTGGATCAGGTACTCCCACCCATATCCTCAGCTAACCTAGATGGTGTTAACATTTTCTAGGGGGAGGGGTGTTGCTAAAAATAACTTTCTAGTATTTCAGTCATTCCTATTAGTTCAAAAAGGTTGATTCCAAATTTAACTCCGGGGGGAAATCCTAAATCAATATTTGATTTAGATTTTCATTTTTTGTGAACTGCAACTTATGGATAGGGACAATGATAGTATTAGCGATGATAATAACGACAATAATAATAATAATAGTAATAATAATAATATTAATAATAATAATAATAATAATAATAGCAATCTTAATGATAACATTAATGGTAATAATGATCATAATAATAATAATAATCATAATGATAACAAGGATAATATCAATTATAATATTGATAGTGATAATAATAATAATAATAATAATAATAATAATAATAATAATAATAATAATAATAATAAGAATAAAGATGATACTGATACTAATAATAATAATGGTGACGATTTAGAATGATAACTGGAAATATAATCATTTTCAATTCATACTTTATAATTTTAACAAAACTAATCTACATTTCCAATTTTAACGTCGAATGCTTCGATGTAAGCTATGGTAGCTACTTGTACTTTATATCCTCATGGTCAAATTTTGGTTATAGCTAATTATAATTCATTTCTACATTTATACTTTGTAGTTATACCTAGGTACAAATTATATTTTATAATACGACTTTACCTCAAATTATTCGTATCCCCGACTCTTATGGTTAGAACTTATAATTATTTATAATTTATATTCCTAAATATTTTATATATAACTAATTATAATTTATAACTTTATATTTTATAATTTATAATTTTATATTTTGTAGTTTATAAATTTATATTTTATAATTGCCAATTTTACATTTTATGATTTATAGTTTTTAATTTTTTCTAATTTATAAGTTTATATTCCATAATTTCTAATTTTATCTTTTATAGTTTTATGTTTTTTCAATTTATGAATTTGCACTTTGAAATTTTACGTTTTCTATTTACAATTTCGTAGTTTGTAATCTATAAATTTATATTTTATAATCCGTAATTTTATGCTTTATAAATAGTAATTCTAGGTTCTACAATTTATCATTTTATTACTTCACCACTCGTCATTTCATAATTCAGGGTTTATAATTTTATAGTCGACTCGTATACTTCTTTATGAGTACCCTTTGATCAACATTGTCTTCATAAATTATTTGCAGATTTCTTGGTACTATTAGGGTATAATTTCAGAATATTGACGAGTCTACAGTCTATACATAACTAGTTCTAAGTTAATTGATCCTTATGCTACAATTTATTTACCACTGTCCCCATCTAAAACTTATTATCAATGACTTCTCTATTATCAATTTATATTTTCAGGGTCGATATAATTTATATCTAAAATCTCATAATTATCAATAATTTGCATTTTGATTATAATTAGTAAATTTTATAATAAGAACTTATATCTTTATAAATATTTAAGATGGGCGCTTGAATTAATAGATCTGTAATTTAATTCGGTTAGATTTGTAATATCTATAGGTAGATTGAATTTATTCGCATAGTAATTAATCTCGAAGTCCCAACTAGATGAGGTTATACCCACACATATGCCGGACACTTTATCATTTCTATTACTTGAGTTACTACAAATTTCTATTACCAAAATCGGATTCGGCATATGTCTGAGTACAACTGGAATGGCTATTATTGATCAACCGACTTCATTAAGGTGATTGCAAAATTGTGTAAGGTTAGGTATGAGTTCTACTCAGATTAAGACCTTAGTGTAGAGATATTTGACATTGATTTTTAATGTTGATTTTAAATTTGTATTACGTACAAAGTCGGGAAGAATATTGCTTCCATGGCCCCACTGTGATCACTTCCACAAACCTTAGTGTTGAGTGTTGAGTCAACCATTTACGGTCGACCTTACATAAATACAAAGAGTCAGACGGAGGTTTTCCTCGACCTAACTCCATGGCAGGACCATGAAGTAGTTCGACCTCCGAAGGACCCGAACAAAAAAAGTCGTATAGTATCGATCAACATAGTACGAATAATGCATGTTGGTAGATTGCATAAAAAATTTTTATTCGATATTCCCGAATGCAGGACGGAATAGCGACGCACAGTGACGCCGCTGATCAGTCATATTTATCTAAATAACAACGAATTTAGTAAGAATAATTTAATTATAGAATGGTGTTCATTAAAATAATTACAAACATGGTTAACATAAAAACAATGCAATCAAAAAAAAATACCTACTATCAGTTTCCTTCAAAATTTGGTCAACAAAAAATTTTGGCATAAATGACTAAATTATGCCCGAAACGTGTCGGTATATATACCTATTTTGTACACGTGTATGTATTGATACAGTAAAACAAACTCGAATTCTTTTTATTCCAGAATTTTCTATTTAGCGATTTTGCTATTTTTAATGGCAATTTTTGTGCCATAATTTTTGTTTTTATTTTTATATTTTTATTTTTTAATTATTTTTCGTTAATTTGCCGTCCATGATGGATTTGGAACGGTTCCAGAACATTCTATTTTATTTTTAATACAATTTTCATTTTAACTGATGCTTTATGAATTTCTTTTAAGATTTTTTATTTTTAATACTAATTTATTTATTTTCTCTAACTTTTATTGTTCTAAATGGCTTTTGTGATGGTCATCGCCATTTTTATGGAATGTTCTGGGTTTTTCTGGAATTTTTTACTGTTTTTACTGTCTTTTAGGTTATTCGAGTCTGTTTTTGTTTATCTGTGTTTATTTGGTTATTTTCGAGTTCTATTTTTGCATCACTTCTTGCTTTTGGATAATTTTATTTAATTTCTGTGTTTATGTTTTTGTTGTTTTTCCTTTAATTACTATTGTTTATTTGATGTAATTTTAATATTTAACTATACTTTATGCTTTTGCATGTTGTGTACCTACACATTTCGGTCATAATTAGGGGTTTGGGTCTAGAAATCAGTTCTAGCCCAACATAATCAAGATGTCTATGAAATCATTAAATTCCATTAATTTAGAATATTTTTTGATTTCTTCGAATTTAAAATGATTTGATAATTTGTCAAAGATATTTAAAATATCCAATACGAGATTTTGGTTTATAAATATTTTTTCTAAAATATCGTCTAATCCTTCTAATTTATTTATAAGATTTTCGTATTTTATGTGAGCATCTTTTGAATACGTATCAATGATAAATTCACAACCACGTAATTTTTCTTCCTTCAAAATAATAATTACGGAACGATATACATTATACATCTTGACAAAATCAATTAATAAAATTGAAAATTCTTTAACTAGAGGTGCAAAAGTTTGTAAATGTTTACTAATATGGTTACATTTAGCATTAAAATTAATTTCCTTAAGATTACAGTAGATAGATATTTGAAAAATAGTTTTGAATTACCTGCATTTTAATATTAAATTATTTTCTATTATTTAGAATATAATATAATAAATTTAAACAATATTTTAAGAAATATTTATAAAAAATATTTAAAGAGAAGTAAAAGCTATTTTACTGGTTTCAATTTGATTAATAAAAATTATACAAAATTTATAAATAGTCAATCACTACAACTAACAAGTAGAATAGAAAGTAATAGAATTCATGTAGTGATAAATATTGGCGACATATTTAACGAAGTAACGTAAACTCCATTTTAAACTAGTACAAACCATAGCTTATCTATAAGACAAAATGCGATGAGTAGGTAGCTAGGATAACCTAATGCACATTTTGGGCAAGTGTAACAAATGATGGGTTACTGATGGTCAAATATTTATTCATTAGTGCTGTCACCAACGTAACCCAAAATACAATGTTGTTTTACCGCTTGATACCCGTTGAGTAATCAACGTTGGTACTGTATCAAGTGGGTGAGTACTCGCAAAAAGTGAGCGCACCAACGACACTATAATTGTCGGGTACTCTATGGGTCCACGGACTACCGTTAGAAGGTATGTGTCCGATTTACTCAGGTCCCTTACCGAAATTGTTTTCTCAAACACCCTTATACAAATTTTCAGTCACTCAACGATCATAAATCAGAATACAACATACGTTAATTTATTAAAAATCATTTATACAGTCCCTTTTGATTTTTCTTGTTGTTCTTGTTCTGCCAACTTGGCTCTCTTCAATTTTTCGCGGATATTTCGTCCTAACCGCTTGCGTTTCAGTTTGTTTGACGAAGCCGGTGAATATGTCTCGGCCAGCTCTACGGCCAGTGGCCGGATTTGCATTATTGCGGCTTCATGTATCACTTGTCGGTTCTGCTTGGTCTCCAGCGCGCGTATTTGCAATTTCAGCGCACGGATTTCCGTTTGGTCCTGTGCAACTTGGGTCTTGAGTTGGAGAATTTGCGAAGTCTTCTTTTTCATTTCTGCCGGGCTAAACCAAGTGTCCTCGAATTCCCGGCACTTTCCTTTAAGTTTTTCGATTCTGACTCGGAGGTCTTCGGCTTGTTGTTGGGCCGGCTCGCAGTCCAATCCCTACATTCGACTACAATTACATCTGGCGAGAGACCTTGATTTAATAATCAATAGATATTTGGGACAAGTTTATGTCTGCCATCCGGTTGCCTATGTCATTGAGTAGTGGACATTATAGCGAGGAGTTTGTGGAAAAAAATAAAGGTACATATGATTCTCGCGTTTTCTTTTATGTGAATAATTTATTTCCATTTTCATAAAGTAAGATAAAATTGAATTTTGATTCATCATACATTCCTGTCTCTATGCACGCACGTATGTGCTTTCCCTTAGATGTTGGTATAGATATATGTGGATATATAAAATTTAAGTTAATAATATAATTCTGGTTTCAATTTTCAATCTATCGACGGGGGGGGGTTGTTACTAAAAATAGTTTTCAGGAATTTACTTCGGATTTTATTGGGTAAACATGTACTATTCATGGGGGCATTAGCAAGGGAACCCTTAAAATCAATAATTGGTTTTATAATTAAAATCAATATGAATAGTTTATCAATATGGGAATCTAATAGAAATAATAATAATGAGAGGGGTAATACTAACGGTAATAACGCTTTTGCTATTAATAATAATAATAATAATAATAATAATAATAATAATAATAATAATAATAATAATAATAATAATAATAATAATAATAATAATAATAATAATAATAATAATAATATAATAATAATAATAATAATAATAATAATAATAATAATAATAATAATAATAATAATAATAATAATGATAATAATAATAATAATAATAATAATAATAATAATAATAATAATAATAATAATAATAATAATAATAATAATAATAATAATAATAATAATAATAATAATAATAATAATAATAAGATCAAGAACACGATTGACAATTTTATTATTCGCCTCTACAGGGCCACGTCGATCAGTTTTGAATGATACCAGTTTGTCTATTCCTAATGTCAGATTTTAATCGAGCTGCTTCCATTTGTGCAAGAGATGGGAAAAAGGTGTTTATGAGTCAAGGTCGTTGAGAAGAAATCGGATGAAGTTCGTCTAGAATCTAGAGTCTCGAGAAGTCGCCCCACGACAGTTTTAAACGGCAAGTTACTCAGTGATAGGAATTATGTTGGTATTGTGCGATGCTGGCGAAATCTAAAGACCAGGTGACCCCTTGTGTTAGGACTACTCATCTATAGCTTTTCTAAATGGGTTCTGGACTGTTGATGGTAATACTTACGTCGAAAACAACCTTTTTTCTCCTAGAGGTTTCAAAGGAGAAGACGATGTATTACGAAAACAAGGAATGGTTCCAAAAAACCAAGAATGATGAACATATACATTTTTTTACCAGGAGTACCAAAACTAACATTCCGTGAGAACATGACATAAACAAATAAACCAAAATTTATTTCATATCAAATACACTGTCAGAGAGATAAATGTTTCGTTTAACCACATGGGATTCTGCCCAAAAGCTTGCAGCTTCGGCTTCTGCTAAGAGATCGTCTAAAATAAATCGGTGGTCACGTCTCGTTCCATGGCAGGTTGACGGACGGGGAACTACTCGGGTGGTCTTTTTATAAAACTAAACAAAACGAATGATTTTTTTCAAGAAATTTTTTTTCTAAAAACTACGAATCAATATGTAAAAATAAGAAAAGACAAAAAATTCAATCGAGAAATAAACTATTTTATTTTTATCAATATAGTTGTTATAAATTTACTTTTGTGTGATAATCTTTGAAACATGGTACAATGCATAATGGAACATCACATAGTTGACACATTATTGTGGTTCTTTTTCGATCACTTGAAGTTGAACAAACAACACAGCATTTCTTTCCATTATCACCAGAATTTATTGGAATTTTATCAGGAAAGTGTCTTCCTTGTAAACGAAGTGGGTTTTCACTTAGTGGTGGTCTTCCAACTCGTTCGCTTCTTTGAGATCCATATTTTTCTATCATTTGTCTAACCAATATCTGTCTAAAATCAGCCAATTGGAATTTTTTCCAGTTTTTAATGAAATAAATAAAATATTTATAAAAAAAATAAAATTTAAAAATTTAAATAAATTTAAAAAAAAGCCGGTCCTTAATTTAAAATTATAACCCATAGTTTACATTTTTACCAAATATATCGCTTTATTTTAAAATATAGCTCATAATTTACTTAATTTAAAAATATACCGTGTTCTTCCTATTATAAGTGACCGCTAATATTATTTTCCGACGACAAAATGGGGCACCTCTTGTATTTAGAGGACCGCTTACATTTTTTTTTAATTTTCTACTAATTTTTATTTCTAATTTTAATATTAATTCCAGCTTGCTTATTTGTATATTTGTATATTATCATTTCTATACAATAAAGATTACAATAAAATTACGATAAATTAATTTAAGACTATTAAAAGAAATTAAATTACTATTTAAGATTTAAAAGAATATCATAATTATTGAATAAACTTTTCCCCTTATTTTAAAGAATTTTTATTTTAAATTTGCATTTTTATTATTTCCACTATTTTGTATCAATAAAATCATTAATTTTTTGGTTTACTATTCATTTATTTTCTTTAAAAAGTTAATTTTCTTCTATTTGACGTAACATTGTTTCATTTAATTTATATCATAGCTTTTAAAGTGAAAAATACCTAAAATAGATGTTAAAGGTAAAAAACAATCATATATAGTTAAAATGAATAAATATTAAATACTAATTTGAAATTAAAAAATACTTGATTGTATTTACTTTATAATTTTTCATGAACTAATTTGTTTAAATAAAGATAATTAATTTAAAATATTTTACACTTGATAATAATATTTAAAAGAAATGAGTATTTTTATTAACAGGTAATAATAATAATTAAAATAATTTTTTAAATTTAAAACTTTTAGCTTTTTAAGATATCCGGATAATTTTTTCGAAAAATTATATAAGGAATATCACGTAGACTCGGAAGATGATGACGACTTTAATTACGAAGCTTCGGTATATTTGTCAAATATATCTAATTAATTTTATTAACTTCTAGCTGAAAGTTGAACCCATACTTTCCAAAAATCAATCTAAAAAATTAAAAAAAGTTAGTATAAGATTATATTTGATAATTTAATTTCGAAAAGGTTGAAAGTAAGAAAAAACTTAAAAACTGGTTAGATCTACCACGACAAGAAATTACTGAAGATGTGAAGATATTTTCTACTAGAAATGAATGGGACACTAAAAGATTCTACAAAGGTGAAGATCGAGCTAAACAAACTGAATACTTTCAAGTAAATATTGATTACAAGCTAATATACAAATTATTTTTGTTTAAGAGAGGTACTATTTCAAAATCAAATTTTACTCCTTCGATCTCCGAAAGTAAAGGCAACAAAAAATTAGATATTATCGATAATTTGCTGGAAAGTGAAACATTAATGAAGTATTGAATTTTACCAAAGAAACTTTATTTATTTTTTTAAAAATTTAAGGAAATTGAAAAAAGGTGAACAAGCAAAAAAATTCAAAGAAAAACAAATATTATTAACGAAGCGTTCGATCACTAAAAAAAAAGAAAAGAGAGAAAAAAACCCAAAAAAGCAATTTAAAAAATCTAAATAAATATTTTATTTATTTACCCAAATTCTTTTTTCATTTATTAATTCATTATTTAAATTATTTCAATTTTAAATTGATTAAATTAAATCGCGGTTATTAAATAAGAATTTTTTTATTTTCAACTTTTTAATGAACTAAAGCTTAGATTAATGAAATTTAATTTACTGATCCCGCATTCGAAACAAAATCGAGAGATTTTATTCATATTGGAATTACGTGTAAATTTATTAGAAAGTGAGATCCATATGAATTTGAAAAAAAAACCAAATTATCAAAGGCGTCTTTAGAAATTTGTCGCCCCTGTGCTATAAGCTATAATGCGCCCCTAAAAAAACAATTTTTAATTTTCAACCAGTGGCCTCTCTTGGGAAATTTTTAAATTATTCATAATTTCTTTTGTAATATCATAAATTATATTTGAAAGTGCAAAAAAATTATTACGGCGCCCCCTGTGCTTAGCACAGTTAGTACAATGGAAGAGACGGCGCTGCCAATGATATTTACTTTTGGCTTATAGTTATTGGATCAATGTCAACAAACATTCTCTAATATGAATTAATGAAAATAGTGGATAATGCTAGCTTGGAAGTTTGTTAAAATCTGGCAATTTGAGAATATCGTAAAAATATTAAAACTACTTTGTGACGCAATACAAACAAAGATCTCAATAGTGTCATTTTTTTATTCGAAAATAAGCTTTTTCACTTGACTCATTTAATGAAGTACAATTATTTTCGTTTTGTTTATTTTCACCAATTTTCGCTTAATTTGAAGTTAAGAAAATTCAAAATTAGTTATTTTTAATCCATCGATTTTTATCTTAATTTTTTTGGCTCTTCTGTCTCTCTGGTTAGGGTATTTAAAAAAAATAAAATTACGAATTTAAAACACGATAATAGCCTGGTGGTGAAAATAGTTGGAGACTGTCTATGTTTATTGAAGTTAAGGAATGATTATTTAATTGCAAGTAAAAAAAGATCAAAATTATTATTAGATGTAATAAAAAATGTTTTACGAGAAGTTAAGCATGTTCAATAAAGCCATAAAAAGAATTATCTTTTACTCCCTTCAAGCACCAATCTTAAATATAATTCAGTTTTGGTTGACAAATTCAAATATTTTATCAGACTTAATCATTGATAATTACACTTGGTTAATTTACATTTGGTTAATATTACTTATTGTTGTTATTTAGTATCATTTATTATACTTGGGCGGGTAAAAATAGGGGCATATATATCTAATATATATATATATATCTAATAATAATTTTGATCTTTTTTTACTTGCAATTAAATAATCATTCCTTAACTCGCATTCCTTATACTCGCATATCTATATTTGTCATTTACAACTGCATCAAAGTATATCTACAAGTTTTTTTCTTTAGAACATTATATTGGTTGCTTTAGAGTTATTTTGGCCATTTGCAGTAGTAAATTGCACCTGCAACTTGCATGAATTTTATTTTTAGCCTTTTTTATTAAAATACTAGGTAAAATGAAATTAATAAATACAAGAAAATATATCCTGATCAAAACCATTTAGTAAAGATAGTCTATAAAAGTTTTATAAAAGTTTTTAAAATTATCCGGATATCTTAAAAAGCTAAAAGTTTAAAATATAAAAAATTATTTTAATTATTATTATTACCTGTTAATAAAAATACTCATTTCTTTTAAATATTATTATCAAGTGTAAAAAATTACTGAAGATGTGAAGATATTTTATACTAGAAATGAATGAGACACTAAAAGATTCTACAAAGGTGAAGATCGAGCTAAACAAACTGAACATTTTCAAGTAAATATAAATTACAAACTAATTTTCATCTTGATTTTTGAAGAGAGGTATTATTTCCAAATCAACTTTTGATCCTTCGATCTCAGAAATTAAATGCAACAAAAAATTAGATATTATCGATATTTTACTGGAAAATGAAACATTAATGAAGTATTGATTATACCAATAAAACTTTTATTTATACCTGAAAAAATTAAGGAAATTGAGAAAAGGTGAACAAGCAAAAAAATTCAAAGAAAAACAAACATTATTAACGAAGCGTTCGTATATGAAAAAGAGAGAAAAAAACAAAAAAAAACAATTTAAAAAATCTAAATAAATATTTTGTTTATTTTGCAAGATTCTTTTAACTCTCTACTGATGTATTTAAAATTTTTTTGATACCTTTTTTATATATTGCCTGGCAATTTTTTTTCAGTCAAGATCCTTAAATTGAATTGGGTCAGTCCATTCTGTTGGTAATGCCTAAGAACTCGAATGTAGAGATGAGAAGTATCTCCAATGTATATGGTATCACACCCATTACATTGAAATTGATACACGAGAGACTTCCCGTCATCTCTGTATTCGAGCTCGAGAACATTGTAGACCGAAGGCTTTGACCCATATTGGTGAGCACAATAAGGGCTGTAAGATTAAAATAGGTATGTCTGAATTTGAAATTTTATTAAAAAATTTCGATAATTATTGGGAACGTGTGATTTGTGAGGCGTTATTGATAAAGTCATTGAATCCAAAAATTAATGTGCAGAATGCAGTGAATTATTGAATTTTAAACGTTTTTCAATAATTTTTTTTCTTGTATATTGTTTATATTGATTGTTGTGTTAAATTATATAATTAATAAAAAATTTTTATTAAATAAAAAGTTTTAATAAAATTAATAAATTTGTTTAAAATCCATAAATTACATTTTTAATATATCCCACTGGATGATGACAGGAAAACTGCCGAAATATATCGTGAAAAGAATGTTTGATTGGCGTTATCTTATAGTTATAAGGAAAGATTGCGGAAGGCATTCGTCAAGAAAACAAGTTTAGCAGTGGATTTGCAATCTGCTATGACTTATAGACAGACGAATGAGGAACTAAATAAATTTTTTACTATCATAGACGAGTTAGTCAATAAAATATTGGGGCATGAGTTAAACAAGGAAAGTATATTGTGCAACCGAGAAGACTTTAAAACGAGAATTGTGTCTAAGTGACACCAAAGGAACAACAGTAGTGAAGAACAAAATCAAGAAGTTACAAGAATATCGTATAGTTGCAGAAGAGATCTATGCAGTGAGAGAAAGAAGGCCAGAACAGAATTGTATCAACAAGAGAGAGTATCGAGAAGACAGACCGATCAGAAATAAGAACGAATGTTGACATGTCACAAAGTATGACATTTGAGTAGAGATTACATAACAAAAAAGGCAGTTACATGTTTTAAATGTGTAAGAAGTTAGTGTCCACAGATGCAGAGAAAGGTAGTTGAATGTTATGCGTGTGGTACCCCGGGACACGTGAGAAGAGGTTGTCAAAAATTGAATATAAAGATTAATTAGTTGAGAAATACAAGCTTACCACGTTGGCATATACCGAAAACTGAGAGCCGGTTACAGAAAAATCATGTCTAAAATATTATCAAAGTTCACAGTGTGATAATTCTTTTTCAACTTTTTCATTCTTATGCAATCAGTTTTATTGCATTCTCTGCCATTAGATCCAATCAGAATGTAGTAAAGTTGAATTTCGTTATACACACATATATGAATGTGTGCAATTTTTTAATATAATTTAATTTATTTAATTAATCAAATTATTTAATTTTTATTAATTTTAACAATTTAATTTTATAAATTTTATAATATAAATAATTTTTAACTAATTTTATTTTAAATTTTATTATTTTATCCATAGAAATTTTAGTTTCAATTTTTCAATTTCTTTATTTTATTTCATTTAAATTTTTAGCTAAATTTTTCCTGTTCCTTTTCTTAAAGTATACACTCATTGCCATAGGTCTTTCGTGTGTAAATACGACCCATAACATCCCTAATTAATTCGATTATGGTCCTTAGTATGTAAATACGACTGTAGTGAGCCGTTACACGGCCTTAACAAAATCTATATAAATATTATATGCAGAAACCTATATAAATAAATAAAACTATATAAATCTATATAAATATTATATAACGTAGCCTAAATGGACGATCATTAGCGAATAACGATCAATTAGAACACAATTATCGCCAATCAAATATCACGTATAACAGCACATTAGTTGGAACATCTCAGTCTACTCTAACTCATTCCTAGAGTCAATCGAAATTCATGCAATCAGCTAATACTTCTTTTTATCAATCAGGCTCTATTAATCAATCTCAGACAAAGAAAGCAAATTCGATACC
The DNA here is from genome assembly GCA_959609185.1 of Schmidtea polychroa. Lineage (NCBI taxonomy): Eukaryota > Metazoa > Platyhelminthes > Tricladida > Dugesiidae > Schmidtea > Schmidtea polychroa. The sequence goes on along the minus strand of CAUHTR010000380.1, from coordinate 21,789 downwards.
ATGTTATTATTATCAAGATCAACTATATTCGGCTCCTAATAGTTTTAGTGTTAGCTCTCATAGACCAACACATCCATTCCCCGTTCGCAATCAACACAATTTCATATGGGAAAGACACAGTCAAATTTAGTTCTGCAAAGTAATTCTGTTTCAGAAGTAATCAGTCACGTAGTGTAGAATCTTGCATTGGAATTCAAGAACATGTAAATTCGCAAAATCTCTCCAATTGCGCCAAGCTGTTGAAATGGTTCCGTATTTTCAAAGATATTCCATATGCTTATAATTCGCGAAAGATGTAATAAATCCCAACAATAATATGAACCCGAATAGAATTGTTATCCAACCACTCCACAAATCAATTATGGATCCAAGAAATAACGAACAAATAATTTGATTGGGATATTTGAATAAATTGGAAGCTTAATAATTAATTGTTACTTTTTATGATCAGTAATGAACTATTAAATTCATTTTTTTGTTGATCAATGAATATTGTAGTTTTTTGATTTAAAATGATTTATAAATAAATTAATTTGTTTAAGATAAGTAAAAGTTGTTTACCTTGAAATTTGGTTATTTGAGAATTTTGTAATTTGAAATATATAAGAAATTTTTGAATATTGTTTGATTTTTAATTTGCATTTTGAATCTGGGAAATTAATTTGAAATGGCATCGGAATCACTCGAATCATTTAGTGTGGGTTTTTGGAAATGATTAAACCCAGCAACATCACAACGACCAATAATCATTCCTAAAATTTCTTTTCATATTTTTAATTAATTTATTATCAATTATTTTATTTATTAATTTTTCTAGATGGCAGACTTTTGAATACGATGTTCCTCTCCTAATTGTATTGTTGATTCCAACTTCTTGTGTTTCTTTAATTTTTTATACGTATTTTATTTATTCTCAATGTTTTGTGTACTTTATTTTGTATTATTTGGTCTATGATCATAAATTTTATTTCAACTTGGTGCGGTTTCCACGTTATATATTTTCGATCCATTAAAATAAACTCTCAATTCTCGTTTCTAGCCCAACAATATTTTGCATTTGTTTTAAATTTTCTCCTATTCCTTGTTTCTACTTTTAATATTAATTTCAGTTTGCTTATGAATGTATATTATCATTTCTATACAATAAAGATTTACCTTAAAACTACGATAAATTAATTAAAGACTATTAAAAGAAATTAAATTACTATTTACAATTTAAAAGAATTTCATAATTATTGAATAAACTTTTTCCTTTACTTTAAAGAATTTTTATTTTAAATTTACATTTTTATTATTTCCACTATTTTGTATCAGTAAAATCATTATTTTTTTGGTTTACTATTTATTTATTTTGTTTAAAAAGTTAATTTTCTTCAATTTGACCTAATATTGTTTTATTTAATTTATGTCATAGCTATTAAAGTGAAATTGGTGTTAAAAGTAAAAAACAATCATATATAGTAAAAACAAAAAAATATAAAATACTAATATGAAATTAAAAATACCTGTTTGAATTTACCTTATAATATTTTATAAATTAAATTGTTTAAATAATGATAATTAATTTTAAAATATTTTAAACTTGATACTAATAGTTTAAAGAAATGAGTCGTTTACTTGAATATGGGTAATAATAATTAAAATATTTTTTCTAATTTGAAATTTTTAGGATTCCAAATCAATCTAAAAATTTTAATAAAGTTAGTATAATATTATATTTGATTCATTTAATTTTGAAAAGGCTGAAAGTAGAAAAAAACTTAAGAACTACTTTGATCTACCACGACAAAAAATTACTGAAGATGTGAAGATATTTTATACTAGAAATGAATGGGACTCTAAAAGATTCTACAAAGGTGAAGATCGAGCTAAACAAACTGAACATTTTCAAGTAAATATAAATTACAAACTAATTTTCATCTTGATTTTTGAAGAGAGGTATTATTTCCAAATCAACTTTTGATCCTTCGATCTCAGAAATTAAATGCAACAAAAAATTAGATATTATCGATATTTTACTGGAAAATGAAACATTAATGAAGTATTGATTATACCAATAAAACTTTTATTTATACCTGAAAAAATTAAGGAAATTGAGAAAAGGTGAACAAGCAAAAAAATTCAAAGAAAAACAAACATTATTAACGAAGCGTTCGTATATGAAAAAGAGAGAAAAAAACAAAAAAAAACAATTTAAAAAATCTAAATAAATATTTTGTTTATTTTCTTTTTACTCTCTACTGATGTATTTAAAATTTTTTTGATACCTTTTTTATATATTGCCTGGCAATTTTTTTTCAGTCAAGATCTTAAAATTGAATTGGGTCAGTCCATTCTGTTGGTAATGCCTAAGAACTCGAATGTAGAGATGAGAAGTATCTCCAATGTATATGGTATCACACCCATTACATTGAAATTGATACACGAGAGACTTCCCGTCATCTCTGTATTCGAGCTCGAGAACATTGTAGACCGAAGCCTTTGACCCATATTGGTGAGCACAATAAGGGCTGTAAGATTAAAATAGGTATGTCTGAATTTGAAATTTTATTAAAAAATTTCGATAATTATTGGGAACGTGTGATTTGTGAGGCGTTATTGATAAAGTCATTGAATCCAAAAATTAATGTGCAGAATGCAGTGAATACTTGTATTTTAAACGTTTTTCAATAATTTTTTTTCTTGTATATTGTTTATATTGATTGTTGTGTTAAATTATATAATTAATAAAAAATTTTTATTAAATAAAAAGTTTTAATAAAATTAATAAATTTGTTTAAAATCCATAAATTACATTTTTAATATATCCCACTGGATGATGACAGGAAAACTGCCGAAATATATCGTGAAAAGAATGTTTGATTGGCGTTATCTTATAGTTATAAGGAAAGATTGCGGAAGGCATTCGTCAAGAAAACAAGTTTAGCAGTGGATTTGCAATCTGCTATGACTTATAGACAGACGAGTGAGGAGCTAAATAAATTTTTTACTACCATAGACGAGTTAGTCAATAAAATATTGGAGCATGAGTTAAACAAGGAAAGTACATTGTGCAACCGAGAAGACTTTAAAACGAGAATTGTGTCTAAGTGACACCAAAGGAACAACAGTAGTGAAGAACAAAATCAAGAAGTTACAAGAATATCGTATAGTTGCAGAAGAGATCTATGCAGTGAGAGAAAGAAGACCAGAACAGAATTGTATCAACAAGAGAGAGTATCGAGAAGACAGACCGATCAGAAATAAGAACGAATGTTGACATGTCACAAAGTATGACATTTGAGTAGAGATTACATAACAAAAAAGGCAGTTACATGTTTTAAATGTGTAAGAAGTTAGTGTCCACAGATGCAGAGAAAGGTAGTTGAATGTTATGCGTGTGGTACCCCGGGACACGTGAGAAGAGGTTGTCAAGAAATAAGGTGTACGAGGTGTTGGTTGGGAGGTCATAAAGAGGCAGATTGTTACACAAATTTGGAGAGAATGGGATATCGGAGAATCAATGAGAATTTTGGAAGACAACAAGAGCGATACGAACCAAGGCAAGGTTATCAAGGAACTAGAAAGGATACAAGACAAGCAGACAAGAGATACGTAACATTCATAGACGAACCAAGTGAATACCCAAATATCAACGCCCCGATAGAAGAGGAGATAGTCGTGGCAGTGTATTAAACAGTGATACTGACTCCAAAATTATTAATTATTATAATAAAAGTAGAATATCATGTATTATAGAAAAAGATGTAAAAGATACAGAGATAACGAAAGAAGAAAATAATGTCATAAGGAAAGTAAACATATTCATAACGCGCACACAGATGCGATAAAAATGACAAAACAAACGCGTATACACACAATTTCGAAATTTAGTAACCTCTATAATTTACGTTGGTGTGCACACCAGTTGAGGTGAGTCACCATTTACTTAAAAATAAAGTTATTCAATTTCATTTCATTTCTTAAAAATGGTTTTCAGGTAATTTTTTTAATTTCAAGTAACTTTAAGACTTGAATTTTTATTTTATATAATTATTAAATCATTATTCAAGTTCTTCAAACAAAGGTTTTTCTCGAAAAATTCGAGAATTTTTGGAAGTTAGTTTTGTCATTGTGTTTTAGGAAATTATTGTGTGAATTTCAGATTTCAGATTTCATGTGTTTTGTTTTGATATTTGAAGATATTTTTGAATTTGATGATGATGAGAACAATGCTGCTTTTCGAAACAAACTTATTGAATTGCGATCAATCAATATTTACGAGGATAGGAAATATTATATGCTATGCCGTTAGAAACTGATGTCGAGAAGAATATTCGATGGGATCATGTTTTGAATTTCAAAGAAAGAATGGCTCAAGTTTATGATTATGCAATTTATTAAGCAAATTTCTTTCATACCAATCTTAAACAGAAAATTAATTCCGATTCAGAAATAAATGAAGTCCGATCAGAGGCGTAGCTAGATGGGTGAGCAGTAGGGGACATATGTCTCCAGGTGCCAAAACGAGGCATGAACGTTAAATTATAATCAGCGAATAAGGGTAATAAATCAACAATGATAATCTTCAATAAAACTATTTTGTTAAATATGAATATTATTTCAATTACGATTTTTATCAATGTTTCTATTATGTGTTACTATATTTTATATTTTATATATAAAATAATTCAATAATTTTAAAAAAATTATTTAATCATTATTTTCCAATTAGTATGCGAATTGCTACTAAACCATAATAATATATTTATATATTATTTCAGCCATTTTTAGTAAGAAAAGGAAGTGAGGCTCAATGTCGCAAAAGAAAACAGGAAGCCGAAATAGTATCAAAATATCAAGTACATTTGTTGCTAGTTTTTTAAAGAAACCAAGAAGAAAGAAGTTGAACTTGCAAACTCCAATGCTTCAGAATCAGAAGATGGTGACTATCAACCACCTTTTTCAGAGGATGTTGAAGATAATGTTGAAAGCATTGAGATCTCAGAGAAAAGCTCGATTCAAACAAATGTCATGTATGTTGGTTTTCTTTTTGAGTCGGCTCTCTCTCTGACTCCCCGTGTTCTTATTCAGCCAAATAACTCAAACCCAACACAGGATACTTTTTATTAAATCTTTATCACAATTACAATATGTCACTATTTGCACCTTTCTCTCTAGATACTTTTCACTCGATAAGGTAGAAAAACCCAAGGGGTAATCAACTTTTCTGATTCGAGTCTTACCTTGTTTGAATTAATATGTTTCTTTTTCAAATTATTGATCGCCGGATTGTGCTTCTTTGCTTTTCTTTTCTCTCTTCGACCAAATGGAGGCTTGTTCACTTCTGAGGTCTCTTTTTATAATTTTTATGAGAGGCCAATTATCTAGAAATTTGCGCTAAAATATTTCCCCGGGACCCAAAACCAATATTTAAGGGTTTTTAGCTAACTTTAATTTGTTTACCCTTGATTAGAGCTCAACATATTCTTTCTTTTATCTTGTTGCTCGTGTCTCACTGCGCATCGGGTTTTCCATTGGCTCGGGTTTTCCATTACCGGTTTGATTAATTTTAAATAATTTGTTTTTTTCACATTAACTTTCCTTGTGAACGCCTTATTAAATTTTTATTATAATTTCTGAACTCATCTATCAATTTGGCGTTCAACCATACCCGTTCAATATTGATTTTTAATTTTTATTAAACTTTAATTAATTTTGCACTTTTAGTGATTTTACCCATTTTTGTTATACTTTCCTTTTATATATGAATTTTTGGTTTTTGCGCTAACCTACTGTAAAAATATACTGTAAAAATATATTGTAAAAAACTCCGGAAAAAAATGAAGGGCAGGATGTTGTCGTTAAACAGGGCCAACATAATGGTGAATTTGTTGACAGTAAAGGGGAAGATGAGAGAGAAAAACTGTCTGGTAGAGAAGCTGAAAATACTCATTATGATGTGGTTCCTGATGTACTAAGGTTTCACGATGTTGGTTACTTAGAATTTGTTGAGGATACCTAAATAACAAATTTATGAATAAATAAATAAAATTACTTGGGGAAACGATCTATGGGAACTTGGAAAAGAAAACGGAAGTAAAAAGAAATGAAAAATGAGAAAGAGGAATGAAGCAAAAGAAATCAGAGAAAAAAATAAAAACAAAGGTCAATACTAATTAATTAGTACAAAAGGGAAAGAAATTTCAAAATCGGGAAAGACAGAAACAACAATAATGTACTTATCTCGACAGCTTGTCAGAGGAGAACAGTTAAGAGAAGAAACAATTGAAGAAGAATATTTACGACAGAACCGTTGAAGGAGAATATTTGCGAGGAAACATTTATACCAGAATATTGTGGAATATTGTGGAATAGAGTTGCGACAGGAGATTTGAGACATAATATTGCGACAAAAGACAGAATATTTGAAATGATACAACATTTATTTGGAGGATTTGAAGAGAATTGAAGCAGAGAAACTTAAAAAGTATACAAAAATAAAGGGACAAGCAGCAAGATTAAAGCTCGGAGTAGTAAATCTAATCGCAGAGTAAATCCAAGTCAAACTAGAAAACAACCAGTTGAATTACCAATTGTTATATTCTTCAGCTGTGAGAGATTTGGCAAATCAAGGCTATACACGCGTGCTATTCTTAACCATAGTTTTGTAATAACCACTGTATAATCGGTAGTTAGCTTGTTGAGCCAATTGTATCATTGTGAAAATATTTGTGATATTGAATAAAGTTTCTAGTGTTAATTGTTAATTGTGTGTCAACAAAAGGCACGCTTGGAGTCAGAGAAACAACTCAATAAATTTAAATTTCACTAACGACCCAATAACCAAACAAATTTAACGAATCAACAAAGCTACTTAAAAGTATCACAGTCGCTTCCCAACGAAATGATTACTCTCGGATCTTTAGCTTTTCAGCACACAGACAATCTATCATTAGTTTGTGGAGAACGTTCAATCACACCAGAATGGTTTAAATGTCGACTAGCGAATGGAGAGGATGTAAATCGTTCATGACTATTATATTCACCAACCAATACAGCTGCATACTGTTTCTGTTGCCTATTATTTACATCATCGGCTTCTAACTCACGAGCTTTGTTTGAGTTGAAAAACAGTTTCAACAAATGGAAAAAGTCAGAAAAACTAAAACCATATGAAAACAATCCTAGCCATCGCATTGCTTTTAATACATGGAAAGAAGCCGAACGAAGGTTAGTTGATGGTACTGGAATTGACTCAGGGATTCAAGTTCAAATTCATTTGGAAAAACAACGTTGGCGAATATATTGCAAAGAATACTTACCTGTATTAAGTTATGATTTCACAAAAATTTGCACTACGTGGCCATGAAGAAAATTTGAATGCCAAAAATTATAAAAATCTTGGAAACTTTTCGCGCTGATCAAACTCGTTGCTCAGTATGACTCACTGTTGGCAAAACACATCCAACATGCAAAAGAAAATCCGGGATCAGTTTGCTATTTGTCACCAGAAATCCAAAGTTTGATTGTTTGATTGAAAAAAATATCACTGATCGTAGCATAATTTATATTTCGAATTATCTGAATTAGATCATAATATGTATTACGAAATTGTCGAAAATAAGTGGAAAATAATTAGTGATCCTAGTTTAGTGGTGATCATAATTAGTGCGCAATATATTGTAATCAGGATGCACACAATTTGAAAATATCATTTGGATTTATAAATTTCTTTCACTTGTCTAAATTCGTCAATTGTTATTTATATACAAAATATTTTAGAAAAGTTTGATTAAAAATAAGATTTAGCAATGCATTCCATAATTTTTTTTAATAAAATCTAACAACACCTTTAATAATTAACCTGAGCAAATTTGTAATTTTATCATTTATAAACTTTACAAACAATTTGATACTAAATTTTTATTGGTTCAAATGTAATATTGCAAACAACGAATCAAAATCTCGAATCGATTTCGAAGTTGAAATTCAAAATTTGATTTATACGTCCGACGTTGACAATTTAAATTCGATTTGAATTTGAATTTATAGCAAAATTATTCCGTAAACAAATTAATCAGATTATTTGAGATAAAATTATAATTATATCATAATTTTTACAATAAGGCAGTAATTTTGGTTTGTAATTAATTTTAAAAGAAAATTAAATGTACTGTTGACAAAAGACCGAGTAGTTAATTAGTAATCACACATTTAGAAATTAAAATAATGAATGTATTATGTTATTTATTGACGTAATAAAAACAATCAGTATAAATTAGTTTCAATTCAAAAATGCACTCAGATTTCTTTCTCACGATAAAAATTTAAATCAGGTGCATAGAAAATGAATTCGTTATTCGGCTTTATTTTCGTTTTGTTTTTAACTTTTGAAAATTATCAAGTTGCCGGTGAGAAATGTTCCATTCAATGTTTTTACTTCACAAAAACCGATCTAAAAATTCTAAAATGTCAATCTGCCGATAGAGATTTGCCCCAGAATGCGATCGAAGTCAACTGTGAAGTGACTTCAAATCACGGAAAATTACAATTTTTAATTGGATCACGAGAAAAAATTGACAAAATTGAACCTCAGGATTGGGCTTTGTCCTTTCCAGAGAAACAAGCCGTTGTTCACTTAGAATTCGATTTATACATTCCGGTTATCAATTCCAACACAATTTCGAAAGTTTTTCCTAATCTCAAAAGTCTTGTCATATTCAAAACCGACAACATAAAAATCGATGCTTTTAAAGAGTTAAAAGGTCTTCAAGAATTCAAAATAACCCGAAATTCAAACGTCCTTCATGGTAAATCGCTTTTATTGGCACAAGAATATAAAAGCCACGGTCTCAATCTTCGCTACAACGCGTCGTGTTTTCGGTGCGATTCGGCAAATTTTACGAAATTAAATTTCTTTGTCGATTTTCATTCATCAATTTCGAAAGAACATTTAACCGTCATTAAACGAAACGAATGCCCTGTGAATAATTCAAGAAAAGAATGCCACGAAACAATTACTCCTGAGCCGAAAATCATGCCAGTTTATTATCCATCAGAAAATTCTAAATCAAACAAACAATCTAAGACTTTTGTCTCCACTCAGTCGGACCACAAAAACTATACCCCATTAATATTTCTTATTATAATGAGCGTGTGGATTTTTATTTTAACAGTCGTTATCATCATTGTGATTGTTGCCCTATACAAACATATACAAAATCAAAAACCAACATTTGTCGAAAAATTCACCGAAGAAAATTTGATAACAAATTCCGAGGACCCTTCCAATGAAGACATTTAAAAAATTCTAAATCAATTTTCAGAGGTTGTATTTATTCCTTTAGGATAAACATTTTAAAGATAATTTTGTTATTTACTTTTTTTTGGTTATTTTCACTAGTCGTATTTATTAGTGAAATTAATTTTTTGAAATAAATATTTTTGTTATTGTTCATATTTTTAATTTTAATTTTTCATATTATTCTGACATTTTAAGTAATGAAAAATTTGCAAATAATTTAGGAGGTGAAATTATAATATGATATTTACCAGATTTGTGGGATTTTGTACAAAAGTAAAGTGGGGACCTGAACTGTAACCACTCAAAACTTTCATTAAGTTATTAACAAAAAAGAAAAGTAATTTAAAATTTCATATCAAAAAACTTTAAAAAAATGGTGTAAAAATTTTTTCTACCGATGTCTAACATAAAATAATACAAACATTACAAGCTTTGTGATACCCAGTGCAAATCTCGATAGTAGACTAGCTAATCTTCGCGTTTCCTGCATAGTACTGATGAGAGCCAAAAGGTTGCTTTTAAGTAACCCAATATTAAAAATAAATTGTGAAAAAATACAGTGAATTTAATAATAGAATTTATATGAATTAAAAGTTAGTAATTTATCAACAATCTAAACATTCATTTAACAACTTTCAATTATTTGTTTATTCAGCCTGTGCCGTTTAACTACTGATTTTAAAATAATGAAAAGGTAATATTTCTGCTGCTATTTATTTATAATATTCTGTAACAGTTTGATTAGCAGAATATTTTTTATTACAAAGTATTTTATATCTTATGTCATTTGCAACTGCATCAAAGAATATCCACATGTTTTTTTTCCTTTGAATATTATAAAATTATATTGGTTGCTGCCTTGGGCATCTGCAGTAGTAAATTCCAAATTTCACCTGCAACTTGTTTTTACATATTTTTTTGTAGGACATGCATTATATGCAGCAACGGGACTAGATCATTTGGCGCCCATGGTAAACTGAAAAAAATACGAACAAAAAAATGACAAATATAGAAGCACTATTAAAATTTTATTTTTCTTGCTTTCAGGCTGGAAAATTTATCAATTACATTGTCAAAACTTAGATTATTAGTTACATCAAATTCTATTGACAAAATACTTAAATTAGTTAATCTTTCTTGGCTTATTGCCTATCTTAAATAATTTTTGATCAATTTCATTTTGCTGAATGCTCTCTCACAAATTTCAATTAATAATGTATGATAATCAGTTTTTATTATGAATGAACCGATTGCTTGACGTGAAGTTCTGAATTAAAAACAGCAATTTATTATTTAAAAAATGGATTTTTAATTCTGAGGATATTTATTGTAAGCCTGCTTCACAACCAAATTTTCAAGAATTGTGATCTATTTAATTTTCACGTATTTTCATATTCCCATTTTGTGCAATTCTTAAATATAATAAAAGTAGCATCCCTATATGGGTTGGATTTTGTCCTTCTGTGCTTCGCGAACATGAAAAATTTCAACAGCTACGGTATCGTTTTTAGTTATTTAAATGCTTTCGGTTCGTTCAATCACTGAGTGTTAAGATAAATTTATGGATGCTGGTTAGCTAATTACTTGTTTGATTCGTGCCTAGACTGCTCCCAGGACAAGTCTACGTAAGTTTGTACGCCTGCTATCCTACCATATACTTTTTAGCGTAAAACCGAAACAAAAAGGAAGTAATAATATAAATTTTGACATATTATTAGGAATTAGAATTCATATTTTATAAATGTTCAAACATAACTGTTTTATCTTTACAGATCCTCCTCCCAAGAAAAGAAGGCAGTCCACACTCGATATTTTTGTTTCCAAATTTACTCCGCTTCAAACAACCAGCACTGTGGAGATTAACGAGGAAAGTCATATGATAACGTTACCACAAGAAGTTATTGAAAAAGAAATAGTACCAAGTTCTCATCCATGTTCAGAAAGAAATCATCCTGAGAAAGCAATAAACTTATTGAATTAACCAGTACTACTCAACAACCCAACATGGAATTATTCCAACCAATGAATATTGAATTTCCGAAAAGAAAATTTGGAAAGCAGAATCGGTCATTTCAGAGCTGTTGGTTTCGTGATTTCCCGTGGTTACACTATCGGATTGAAAGTGATACTGTTGTCTGTTTCATGTGCAAGAAACAAAATTCACTTATGAACTTGGATTCAGCTAGAAATAAAGAAAATGCATTCATTTCTGACGGATTTTCAAATTGGAAGAAGGCTACAATGCGATTTCGAGAACATCAGTTATCTGAATGTCATAAAACTGCCATAAATTTTGAAGTAACAATTCCAAGCACACATCGTCCCATTATGGAAATGTTCTCAGAGAGTATGAAGAAAGATCGGGAGGATAATCGTCGATGCCTTATAAGCTAATTGAAATGTACAGTACCTTGGGAGACAAGGACAAGCCATTCAAGGAGATACAGATGAAGAATCAAACTTCTTTCAGCTGATTAAACTCAGAGCTCGAGACGATGCGGCACTAACCCAATGGATTAAACGAAGAGGGAGTAAATACACCAGCCACGACATACAGAATGAAATTTTGTCCATAATGTCACACAAATAATTCGCACAATTGTTTCAAAAATCACCATGTGAAGCATTATGCGCTTATATGTGACGAATATACCGACATCTCTAATAAAGAACAATTGTCTCTCTGTCTACGATGGGTTGATGAAGATTTGAATATTAAGGAGGACTTCATTGGATTCTATCACCTGCATGATATTAAGGCAGAAACAATCTTTTCTGCAATCAACGACATCCTACTAAGATTACAGCTACCTTTAAATAACTGCAGAGGACAGTGCTATGATGGAGCTGCCAACATGATGGGCTGTAAGACTGGTGTTGCAAAAAAGATACAGAGCATTCAACCAAATGCATTCGTCACACATTGCCATGGGCATTCTTTAAGCATGGGTGTGAAGGACATGATATCTAAATGCAAACTCGTATCAGATACATTGGATACAGCCAAAGAAATTGTGACGCTTATAAAATATTCTCCTTTCCGTGAAAATCTTCTGGGTGAAATAAAAGACAATATTGAAGGTGAAGAGTCAGATAGTTATGGAATCATTATGTTCTGTCCAACCAGATGGACAATTCGATCCACATGCTGTCAGCGTATATTAGACAACTATTCAGCGCTCTTTCAAGAATGGGATATCTGAAGCATATGTCACCGGTAATGTTAGAAATATTCGTAATATAATTTCAACATTTCGATATGATTCTTTCATATCCAAATTGTAAATAAATTGAAGAAGCTGGAAAATTTTGTTTAAAATGTTTTGCTGTGAGATATCTAAAATTACAAATTTCAAAGCAAAATTCTTCAACATTTAAATTATTTCTATATTTTTACGCCAAATTTGTTACTGCATTTAGAAGTTCTTTAGAATCAGCTTCAAAGAGATTTTTGGTGACTAAAAATTTTAAGTCTTCATTTATAAGTACCTTGCAAATACCTTGCAAATTTCACAAAAAATACTTCTTTTTTAGATAATATGCAGACAGTATTTGATTTTGTATATTTCGGATTTGGCTTTCTAAAGTGACTATCTATGAAATTCAGCAATATGTTCAAATTCTTTGCTTTTTCCTCAGCTGTTTTAAAAATTTGATCCTTCTTATTTTGTTGAATATCAGTTAAGGTTTCTGATAAAGCTTTCAATAGTTCCAAAGCTTGAGATAAACACATAGATTTACTTTGAAGTAATGTATTGACTCAGTCAGTATTATTAAGAATCAAGTTCCAATATTCCTGTTATAATTAAAGGCGGTACATTTGTCTGCTCAACCTCAACTACTACGCATTCAGATTCCAGGGACTCAAAAGCAAATTCATCTGTGCGGTTGACTGAATCCCGTACACCTGTTGCATCATTTGATTCTAAAGCTTCTCCGTTTCTCAGCCAGTTGGACAGTGTATGAGATTGAATTAAATTTTGTTCCGTACGAACTTTCTTTAAATTTCTATTTTCGGCTCCAGATTTTTTCTTTTTCCTTTTTTGTTACTTTAAATAAAATAAACTTTAGAGTATATTTATTTTACTTACTTTTGTCAATTATTGTATAAACAAAATTCTACAATATAATTTAAAAAAACCTTCTAGATGAATTTATTTAATGCGGGAAACCGATTTTTTTGGAACAAAATTCACATATTTTATAATAAAATTTGAAATTTTTTTAATAAAATGCGCCCCTTAGCCGTTTGCGCCTATGGCAAATGCCATACTTGCCACGCCCTCGTCCCTGGGTTGATTATATGTCATTACATATCAGTAATGATAATAAATACTGATTTGTCAAAAATTATCCAATTCCCGAAGATAGGGAAATTTCCACAAATCAGCTGTCTTATGAGCATGTATAGCAGGAACATCCTATTTATTATGATGCGACAGACATTTCGTGATGATATACCGAGACAATCGCGATCCAGCTGAAACACCACTGACATACTTGTCTTAATTTATTAATTCTGAATTTTATCAATGTTGGAATTTTATCGATTTGTACATTAAATTTCTCTGCACACTCAAATTTATTTTGTGGCACTCTAGACCAGGGGTCGGCAAATGGTCGATCGCGTAATGATTTCAAGTCGATCGCGGTGTACTTGAAAATTTTTTTTCTGTGTGTATAAAAATACTTTTTTTGAATTTAAAATTTTTCTTACTAAATATTTTTTTTAAATTTCATATTTTAAAAAAGTTACGTTCACAATTTTAGATTATAGTAGGCTTGTGTTTTTGTTCTTAAAAAAAGTAAACGAGATTAAAGTTTTTTTTGTTTAGTTTTAAGTACAATGTTAAAGAGTGCGTTGAGAATTTAAATTAAAACTAATTTATTATATAAAATTATTAAAAAAAATTATGAAATGAGTGAGGGTGGAACCGTGACGAAAAAAAGAAAAATCTATCATTTTCATGAAGAATGGGAGTTAGAATTTTTTATATATGTTAATGAGAAATGTATTTGCTTGATTTGCAACTCCGGCGTTGCAATATGTAAAAGAGGAAACCTTGAAAGACATTTCAACACGAAACATGAAAATGAAAGCACAAGGTTTCCTCTTAATAGTGAAATCAGAAAGAAGAAGGTTGATGATCTTAAAAAAGTCTAAATTATCAACAAACTTTCTTCAACAAGCAAGCTAGCAAAAATGAAGCGGCTACTCTAGCATCCTTTCGCGTCTGCAAAGTTTTGGCTATTAAAAAAACCATTTGAAGATAGTGAATATTTAAAACAAGCATTCTTAGAAGCTGGCGATTCTTTGTTAGACGATTTCAAAAACAAATCTGACATTATGACAGCTATAGCTTCACTGCAATTATCAGCTAAAACTGTCACGCACCGTGTAAACTCGATGGCTTCTGATACACTTAAACCGATCTTGATGAAAGTTTAGATGTGGTTGATAAAGCTCAGTTGGCTATTTTTGTGCGTATTTTGTTTAACACTTTCGACGTGAAAGAAGAACTTTTAAAAATAATTATCCTTGAAGGACATTCATGTGGCCAGGATATTTATCAAATCGTTAAGGATTTCATAGATGAAAATAATATGTCTTTGGATAAATTGGTAAGTATCACTACTGATGGAGCTCCATCATTAACTGGTACGCATAAAGGTTTTATTGCATTATGTAAAAAAGATCAAAAATATCCTGAATTCATAAATTATCACTGTATAATACATCAGCAAGCTCTTTGTACTAAATTTATGAACACGAATTCTGTTATGAAACTTGGAGTCAAAATTAGTAATTCTATAAGAGGAAAATCACTGCAAAGACGTTTATTTAAAGGACTAACCGACGAGCTCGATTGTCAATATGGTCATCTGTTATTCAATACAGAAGTTCGTTGGCTAAGTAAGGGAAAACTTTAAAGCGTTTTAGAGAATTGTTACCACAAATAAGTTTATTTTTGGAAGGAAGTCCTTAGAAGCTAAGCAATATTTCATGGCTTAGAGATCTTGCCTTTCTTACTGATATTATGGCGAAGTTAAATGACTTGAATATAGATCTACAAGGGAAAGATAAAAATATAATGCACATGATAAGTGCGGTGCAATGTTTTAGCCAAAAATTAATCCTGTGGAAAATGAACCTAATAGAAAATGATTTAAAACACTTTCCTAATTTAAAAGAAGAGATTAATAATAGTTCAACTCCTTTTTTCTGTGAAAGTTATTTACCAATTGTTAGTAGTTTAACAGAAGAGTTTGAAAAACGCTTCGCAGATTTCCGCAAGATCGAACCAATTGTGAAATTTATTATGTATCCTTTCGTAAATATTAATATCGAAACTCTCTCGGAAGTTATTAATAACCAATTTGGATATGATAAAGCACAGCTAGAAATGGAATTAATTTCAATACAAAATGATATAGAGTTGAGTTGCGAATTTTCTAAAAATCAATTGGAATTTTGGAGCCATGTAACACCTAATCAGTATCCGTTTTTAAGAGATGTTGCATTAAAAATATCTTGCCTCTTTGGATCAATGTACTTGTGTGAATCGTATTTTTAAATATGAAATTCATAAAGAATAAATATCGAACAAAACTTACCAATAAAAATCTGGATAATTTTTTAAGATTGGCTATTACAAACTATTCTCCGGATATGAAGAAACTATTGGATGAAAAACAATTCCATTCATTACATTAATTGTTTTAATAAATATTATATTTCTACTTAATCATTTTCAATGACAAGTTATACTTTATAGGGATTGTTAAATATATATGACATTTAATTTAACAGCAAATTATTCAAAAAAATGTACTTATTAACAAAATGAATAATAACTCTCAAAAATGTCATGAATTTAAATTTTAAAATCAATTGGAATAACGAATCATTTTACGAATCATTTTGTTCGGGTTTTTTGGAACCAATGAAAAGCGGTTCTTTAGTAAGTCGATCCACCAATGACGGTTGAGGCTTGTTAATTCTCTTGAATAGTAAAATAATAATAATGACAATAGCAACTGACAGAACAAAAGTCCAAATTCCAATAACGATGAGGAAAATTATTGATTTATAATTTCTAGTTTCTGTAATAGTTATGGTGGTATATTCAAAATGTTTCTCTTCTTTCAATGAAGTCATTGTAATTTCAGAATTCATATTAAACTTCATTTGGCATTCTGATCTTAAATTATCAACCGGACATTCATTAAAGTTGATACTTTCAACATCATCTCTTAAATTTACGGAAAGAAAATCAACAAAAAAACTCATTTTTGGTAAATCTTTTGATTCGCACCGGAAACATTTCGTGTTATATTGCATGGTGAGTCCTCGGCGTTGCAAATTTTGTGTGAAAAGAAGAGTTTTACCGACTAAGACATTTTGATTGCGACTGAGTTTCATTTCTTGAAGATTTTTTAAATTCATAAACGCATCTACTGTTATGTTTTCAGTTTTATAGATGACAAGACTTCGTAAATTTGGAAACACTTTAGAGATTGTGTAGGAATCAATTTCTGGAATACTCAAGTCAAATTCCAAATGATCGACTTGCATTGTTTCTGGTGGTGATAATGTCCAACTTCTTGGTTCGATTCTGTCAATTTTTTCTCTTGACCCAATGATAAATATTAATTTCCCATTTAATGGATTGACAACACAATTGATTTCTGTAGCTTCCTTTGGTAGGACAGTTTCTATTGGCTGACATATTAAGGTTTTTATTTGGGATTTTTGGAAATAGAAACATCTTATTGTACATTTGTCGGCAGCAACAAGAGAGTTGTTAATAAACAAAATTAATACACAAATTAATCCGATTTGAAACTTCATGTCTGTTTTTAAGATTTTACCAGTGTTAATTTTTTTTTAATTAATTTTATTCTTTAAATACATTCAACAAAATTACATAATACTTACATTATAATAGAGTCGTTTAGAAATTCTAGGTATACTTGAATCACCGACAATAAAATTGTGCCTTCGTAGATTTTTGGAATTTGCTTTTTATTGTTTCCAAATTTTTTGATTTCATTTGAGTTTGAAATGAATTAATTAGTTCTAAAATTTTGTAAATTTTATAATAATAAAATTATTAAATTATTTTTTCACTTGAATTTATTTGATAATTTTTTTAAAGATTGAAAATTTTTCTTTTTTTTTATTGACTGTATATACAATTCATGAAAAAATTATTGTAAGTTTTTAAATTTTAAATATTCAATAGGCATAGCCATTTCTTTTTTATACAATAGATATGTTTCAAGACAACCGCATATTGTGACAAGCCGACTAGTGCACTTGTATTAGTGGAGGGGTCTTATATATCAAATATAAAAATCCGTATTTATATTAATGTCATACTTAACTAATACACAAAAATTAATTATCATGGAGCTATGCGTTAGAAAGAGAGAAATTATACTTATTAATTTTATTAATTATTAATTTTTAATTAATTTTGTGCTTCAATTTTATTTTCAAGTTTTGTGTTAAATTTTATATTTTCATTGCTTCACAGACATTTCTATGTCTATTCTGATTTGCATAATCCCAACCAGACTAATACTTGATAAAAACCTGCCAACATTTTGTGTCTGTTTATAAGAATTTTATTGATTTATTAACATCGAATTATAAAAACATTTATTTTTGACCAATGGTGAAAAAGAAAATTAAAAATATTTACTTTAACAAATAACTTTAACATGTGAAGTTTAAATTTGCAATAAACTTTTAAAGTCAAATAATTCAAATTGATAAGAAAGAAATATGTAAATCCTTCAGTCGATTATGATGTCTAATGACGTATTCTTCTTTAAAACACAATTTCTTTCAAGATTCCATGCACTGTTGGACTCTTCATCGAAGATATCAATGATTAGCGTCAATGGTGGCGTTTCATCCGTCAACAATTCAGACAATTCCGGTAACAAATGGCTTGGTAGTAAGTTGTGAACCAAAGAAAGTCGGATCCAACTAATCGGAAGCATTTTTCGTTTCGTTTCATTCAGTCTTGAACGTATCAATTTAAGAATAAGATCAGCTAACGTAAAATCGGCAAACTCCTGATCTAATATTTCAAATTGGGTCACATGAGACTGGTCAAGCCATTTTAATAAATTCGAACATGAAATGTTTGGTAAACACCTGAGGTTGATACGGATCAGTTGAGGAAACATTTCCAATAGATTGATCTGATCGTTTATCATTGAAGCCATTGGTGTCAATGAATAGAGGCATTCACTCGGACCGATGGCTAGTAAATCTCTATAAGTAAATCCTGAGCACGAAACACACTGAAGTTCCTCAAGTCGAGGAAAAACCTTTTTCATCTTTTCTTTTTTCATTTTGCTATAAAATGGCCTGTAAAAATTAATTTAACAAATATATATATTTAACAATTATATTTAAATGCATTAGTCCGTTTGGCATGTTACACATATAAGAGCCAAATTCCTCTAATCTTTTAAAATAACTCAGAGGGATCATGAAAAACTAATAAAAGTGTATATACTTTCAATAATATTCAATAAAATATGAAAAAAGAGACGTTCACATAAAAAATGAAGAGTGGAAAGTGAAAATCCACTTGTGAAATTGTACTCATTCCTTCATTAGTTCCCAAATGTCTCAATGGTTTGCAAATTTTTCTTCCTTTTTCATTTTCAGTGGCTCAAAGGAAAAGTTTATTTTTACTCCAAAATGTGTTAAAACATTTCACCACTCGACACTACATCAAAAGTAAATGAAGGATTTGTCTAACCTAAGTATTGACTATGATTTTGCTCAGAAATTAGACTAAGGATTTACTATTTGATTTTGACAAAAAGAAACCTTTAACCTTAAGAAAAAATTAACGAGTTTTAAAGGAATTTGTTTAAAAAAATAAAATCAGAAAAAAGTAAAATTCCACCCGCATTTATTATCCCTGGGATAGGACCATACCAATATTTGATGATCATGTCT
Organism: Schmidtea polychroa; assembly: GCA_959609185.1. Taxonomy (NCBI): domain Eukaryota; kingdom Metazoa; phylum Platyhelminthes; order Tricladida; family Dugesiidae; genus Schmidtea; species Schmidtea polychroa. The sequence continues at coordinate 2,515 of CAUHTR010000380.1, read as the reverse complement.
CCAAAAAAAGAGTAAATATAGGATTATTCAAAAACTTGATTTTACAAATAGAAATTATATTTGTGTTTTGATATTTCATTTATTTTTGTTATGATAAATATCACTATATAAAGTGATGATTTGTTGGTAGCAGCATTTATTATTTAAAACAATTAAGTGATAATTTAAGCCTTTTGCTGCGAATAATGTATTTAATGAACAATTTTTCTACTATAAGATAGTCCTTGTCAATCTCCTTCCAAACTTGATTTGTTAGAACTCGTAGAACTTTTAGCAAAATACAATCTTATTCTTATAGTATAGAAACAAATAAAGAAAATAATATCTTGTATCCAAGTAAAATAATTAAAAATAATAATTAATTAATAATAATAATAATAATTATACTACAGTAATTATTTTATAGTTTTTAGGGTTGATAGAGCATCTGAGCAATGAATTGTTTAAAGCAATTAAACTAACAGAAATAATTTATTCATAAAATGTATGATTATGGATGTTTATTATGTATCATAAAAAATATTATAGCAAAAATAAAACTTTCAATCATGTTAACAAAAGATTCTCTATGAAATTTTGACGACGATATATGGAATAGTCGCACAAATAACTTCATATAATTTTCAACTACAGATCAATGTTTTGTTTTAAACACATTTTATCACTAACTTTTTCAAGTGTTGTTTAGTAAAAATTGAAAAAAGGCAATAATGAAAGTTTTTGTTAAATACATTATATATAGTTAAAAACTTAATGAAGATAAATAAATTATAAATGAAAAAAGATCAAAGGTTAAGAAGAAAAATATAAATGATAATATTTATTACAGACATGAGTTTAATTAATTAATTAATCATTAATCATCATATGGTTAAATGGACAATAAATGAATCATCACATTGACAAATAGGACAATAAATAAAAATGTATGAATAAATAATCAAAGAAAGAAGACAATTTTTTAAAAATTTAAAAGTACAAGCGAAATATGGTGAGAGGATTAGTTTTTCGTCATGGGCTTTATCATTCATATTTATCAATTGAGTGAAAAGTATTGATTCTCTGGTTGTGTTGCTACTTAAAAATGGATATTCTAAATCCTTTAGCGTATGACAAAGAAACTGTTAATAAATGGATGTTGAATACTCATGATCCTTGCACAGGTTTATCTGGAGGTAATAATTCTATTGATGCTGAAGTTAATTCGTTGTCAAGTTCAGAAGGTGAAAAAATTGCGATCTAAACATACCGATCAAAATTATGTTTCGGTATTACCTTATCTTGAGGGTTTCAGAGAATTCAAGCATGAGATCCTTAAACATGTAGATAATACAATATTTAAGATTTTTTCAAAGTCCTGCAAGGTTGGTAGCATGTTCATTAATAAGTCTTCAACTCCAGTTGGTCTGTGTTCAGAACTCGTGTAATGGGGTATACATTATACAGACTGCCCGTCATCCCTGCACTCGAGTTCTTGAGCATTGCCGACGGAATGGACTGACCCATATTAATGATCATTTTAAGAAGTGTACCAGTAAAAAATTAAGTATTTCTGATTTTAAGATATTGTCGAAAAATTTGAGTAATTTCTGAGAACGAGAAACGTGCGAGGCGTTGATAATTAGATTTTTAAATCCTACAATTAATATTCAAAGTACCCAGTTTATAGGGATCTTAAATGTTTTTAAATAATTTAACGCCGTATATTTATTATTTGGGATGACGTTATTGTTTGTTAAATTTTTTTTGTATGAAAACAATTTTTAATTTTTAAATTAATCTTTTGTTTAATACTAATTTTAAAAATATTTTTTGTATATTTTTTATATGATTAAAAAAATAGTTTTTATTTTCAAAAAGAAAAATTTTATTAAAATATATTTTAGTTTGATACAATTTGATTACGATTATTATTTGTTAATATGTTTGAATATTCTTGTTTTCATTTAGTGGTTATTAATACGATTATTAGCCTGAAGAAGACTGTTAAACAGTCGAAATATATAAGAATCCTATATAAAGTACATAGTTGGCGTTTTTAAAATATTTAAATTAACCAAACTTTTTTCAATGTTCTGTACGAAATAAATTCTCGCGTTTAATAAACATGAGAATTTTAGAAGTAAAGCCTCTAAACCAGAAGTTCACCTCAAAATTCGTAATTTCTTTAAATAAAGTTGATAACCGATGTTTACGCGTACTTAATCGAGAAGTGTACTATCTAAAATGCGTACTTAAGCGCGAGATTACTGTAGCTTGATAATATGAAGTCATGTATAAATAAATTGTTGCTGAATAACTTAATAATGTACAAGCTTAATCTTCAAAAGGTACTAATCACTACTTGCCATAAAACAAATAGTTAAGAGTTATAGATATATCCCATATTTTTCTTTTTGCATATACAGGGAAACCTCGATTAACGCTGGTTCGACTATCGCGGAATTCGATTTAACGCGGTTTATAGTTCGCTACCAAGTATCAATTAGCGCAGCAATCTGGCAAAAATTTCGAT
>CAUHTR010000379.1:0-98872 GCA_959609185.1 Schmidtea polychroa | reverse complement strand
AATCTTTATCTTTTCTTTATTAAATGAACTAAAAATGTTAAACAATGTTCAGTGTACTGTACTACAGTATACACTAAACCGTATGAAAGAGAAAAAAAACTTATCCTTTCTTATTTATTTCAAAGAAAAAAGAAAGAATATGTATGCATAGAATAATTAGAATTAACTACATAATGTGTCAATAACTTTTTTTCAAAATGTGTACAGTGCATATATATATATATATATATTGTATGTACTAGAAATTCTTTCTTTTGCAAGGAAATGGTAATTTTTTGTGTATTTTAATAAACTTGTGCCGCAAATATATATTATTATCCTTTGTTTATAATCTATGGTACGCTAAATAGGGATAAAAATTGTATTTAAAGAAATGTTGGTTGCTATTCTGAAGGACTTGGAACGAATTATAATTTTTCACATTGCTTATTAACTTCAAATAACGCGGTTTTGATTAACACGCCGTTTTTCGGGAACCAATTAACCGCGTTAATCGAGGGTTCCCTGTATCATTAAATACTTTAAGTAGCAATAATCCTTACATGAAAAGTTTTGCATTATAATAATTTGACATTTGATTATAATTTTCAATTATGTAATAATATTTATTTTTTCCAAGATTTTCGTATTTAGAACATTCAATGGATTGAACTAAGTATAAATTAAAGACTGAAAATTTTTTTATATTCAACAATAAAAATATTATTTAAGCAAATATTATTTATGAGTAGTTTTTCGTAAATGTGAAATATAAATATTTAAATTAAAACAAATTCAGTCCATCATATATTTCATTCACATACACTTGATTAAATTTTGTAGGTTTTGAATTTGTAAAATCATAATTTAATTATATGCTAATTATAGGGGTAGGGAACCTTTTTATTTCCGTAGGCCACATTGAAATTTGTCGCCTCCGAATGAGGCCGCAGTCAAAAAGTATTTTAACATTAATTAATTTCATTTTAAATCTTTTATTTATATACAGTTAGTAATTAAAACAATATTTATAATTAGTCTCCAGATTTAAAAAATGCAGCTGTACGAAATTTTCTGGAAAATTTTTATTATTTTTGAATCGAAAAATTGATGCAAATAAGTCATCATTTCACAAATGAGAGCTCAATAATCTTAGTTTATTTGTCTATATAAGTTTTGTATTTATGGGAGTGAATGATTGAATTTTATATTTCGTTCTTTGTACTCGGTGGGATGCTTGTACAGTAAGGTATATACAGTTCAGTAGTTACAAGTATTTTTATTTGTAAATTCATCAAAATTTCATAGGTTTTTTATATAAATTAAGATTTCTTTTGATAAGGCTTCGAAGGTCGCATGAGGCCTAAGGAGGCCGCAGGGTTCCCCATCCCTGGTCTAAAATATAACTATAAAATATTTCTTATCCAAATAAATACCTTTATTTTAATCATTTTTTATATTCTATTATTAAAATTCAAAGTTATTTGTTTCTTTTTGTTACATTTGACCTGATTTCATTTTATGGTGGTATTTAATTTTTAAAAATATACATTTAACATATTTTACTTTATGCAATTTTGACAAAAACATGGTTATAAAATAATTTCAATAATCACACTATATAAAATAGTTTCGTTCGCACTATATTGCAGTCAATTATTGTCTTAAAAATGGAAAACAATAAAGGTAAGTTATTGTAAAAATAACAAATAAATTAAATATTAAGAAATGGTCAATTTTGTTAGTGGACCGTCAACATCATTTGCAAAATATTAAAAAGAAAAAACAACCGATTAAAAATCCTATGATCAAATGTTTTAATTAAATATTATCAACTAATTCTTTTTAAAATCTTTGTTTATTCGAATTAATTTTTTTAATAATTGATATTTTAAAAATTAAACAATCTCAAAATGAAGTAAAGATTTTTTTGATTTAAAAAATAAAATTCAAAATTATTAAAAGTGAAGTACACATATTAGATGAAATATATAATATTTTTCGTCTATTTGTTTTGTTGACTTCGATAGTTCGAACTGATTTTTCTGTTTTCCTTTTTTTTAAATATAATGAAAGTCAATATTAGATGACAAAATAATTTTGTAATTAAAAAAATTTTAATTAATGCAAATAAGAAAAATTTAATTAATTATACCTTAAAAGTATATTATCTAGTAAATAAGGTTTCATTTTAAATATAAAATATTATTTTATTTAATAATTGTATTTTAATTCCAATATTTATGGACAAAAACGATAATTGTTATTTAAGATTTAATAATATCGACACAGGAGACAAATTTCAATTCTCTTTTTAAATTTACTGATTATTACGTAAAAGTGAATACTATTAAATTCAGAAAAAATATATATTAATTTTAAAATACTTTGAAATCTCCAAATATTATTTGTAAAAATCATCACCTCACCAGAGAGGTTAAATTTTTACATTAAAAATTGGCGAAAAATAGACAAACAAAATTAAATTATTTATATAGATTTTAACAAATATTATATTTCATGTCAAAACTTTTCTGAATTTACTTAAATATAATCTTCAATAAAAAAAGTTCAGAATTTCAATTTCTTATTAATTTTCTGATAAATAAATCAAAACGATAAAATAAAATAAAATAAAAAAAAATAAAATAAATAGTACAAGACATTAATAGACTTTGTAGAAAACTAATGCATAGAAATTGAAGAGGTTATTTATAACATAAAAATTAAATATATAAATTATCGGGTAAAATGAAACGATTCCTTGGAATATTAATTAGTAGTTCTGAGCAACAAGGAGTCGATTGTAATAATTTTAAATATAAATAAGAAAATAACTTACTCTGGTGAATTAAAACTCTCAATATCAATATGTTTAAGAATAATGACTTTTAATGTAGGAGGCCATAGCAATAAATTTAATTTCTCTTTATCTTGGGGTTTAAAAATTAATTTCAGCGAAATGCTCATCAAACATTTTGAATGTTCAACTATTTGGTTTATAGTTGCTGCGGTTACTAGAAACGTGTAAATATATTATTAAATTTATTTAAATTAATAATAATAATAATAATAATAATAATAATAATAATAATAATAATAATAATAATAATAATAATAATAATAATAATAATAATAATAATAATAATAATAATAATAAAGCAGTAAATAAAGTATAAAATTACAATTATCAAGATTTATGTGCGTAATATTGCCGTATTTTATCATGGTGTCTAATGAACGGGAACTGAAACCGATGCAATTTTTTAAGTGAAGCACTCGAAGTTTTGCAAAATCAATTTCGATATTTCCTGATTTCGATTTATTTATTCTTAATAAAAAATAAAATAAAAATTTAATTTTTTATTTATTTAATAAAAACAAAAATGAAATTATTTTAAAAAATTTCTTTATCACACCTAAGCCTCTAAAATCATATCTTACGAAACTCTTCGCTTCTTTTCTGACAAATGCATTTGTTTTAAAAATAACCATTGATTATAAACTTGTTTGTTTAATTGTAATAAAACATATTATACTGGTGAAGCTCATGAAACCCTTTGCACTCAATTCAAAAATAGAGTTCTATTTTAGTAAATGATAATAAACGAAAAATAATCAAGGATAATAACAAACTCTTCATACAGTATTTATCTTTTGTTTTAATAATATATAATATATTGAATAAAGCAAAACAAATACGAACCCAATATAAAAGCCACTGATTATATAAATCAAATAAATGACAATTCATATGTATCTATTATGTCCTAAATGACTCTTTGTTAATACAAACTAGTCAACAGATTTTTCCTCTTGAAAATTCTTGCCGATATTAAATAATGCCTAATGAGAGTTAATTAAAAACATTCAAAAAAGAATTTATTTGCTTAAAGTCTCTGCTCAATTGCAGTGTTTCTCAACCACCAGTCCACGAAAACCTTCAAAATATAAGTGGAGAGAAAGGGAAAACTGCATAAGTGTGTGTATGTGATTAGTAATCTATGAGACTCTGTGGTATTCAATTTTAGCACAATTAAAATGTATGGGCATTGATATTTAAAAAATTGTATTTAAAAAACTAAAATGCATATAAATAGATTTTCTTTTTTAAAAAAATGAAAGTCAACAATATTCAATATTGTGGAATTTGTAGATATCTCTAAAACTTCGAATCCATCTACGAAACATATAAAGAAAATTATAAACATTTATCGTAATTTTCTAAATTTTAATGATTAATTTTAAACTTTTTTTTAAATTTCATTATTAGGCAATTGATTGGCAATGAAAATTGGTGAAAAGTTTTATCATTTAGCTCACTGATAACCGTGCAAATCCTTTGAATTCTGCCTTACAAATTTCGTTTTAAATTCACAATATTCCTCCTTTTTCGCATCCCTTTCATCGTTAGCCCAAAAATTTGCGTTAACATCCATTCTAAAATTTTCATTTTTCTAAGCCTTTTTTCTTTGCCATTGCTAACAAAAGTTTAATTTCTTCTCCTTGATAGTAGAGTCTGTTTAAGTAAAACGTTTCCTTTTCTGTCAACTCCATAATTCTTTTCGATAATTTTCACATCGCTTTCCTATCTTTTTCTTTTGTTTCTTTTTTTTCGCATTTTCCACTTTTTTATTTATCGCCAACTTTTCCCAAGTTCCCATATAATTTTTTCTTATTTTGTTTCAGTATGTTTTTTTCATTTTTGTCCTTATTTCTTGCATTTTTTTCATCTCATATGAACAAATTGTATTTTCTCATTTTTTTCCTTTTATCGTTTTTCATCTACTCACCACCGTGAATTTTGTTTTGACAGAAAAATATAAATTAGGTCTAATATATAACAGCTTCAACACCATTTATCTATCTTTGTGGATGAATTAAGGAGTCTGTAGCTTCCACAAAGACGTACAGGACAATCGTCATTTTTTAACAATTACTGTTTGGAGTGCCCATGTGCCTTTACTCATTTGAATTTTTTTTTGTTTTATAGCTTGTCAAATTCATTTCTGATCGTACTTTGATTATATCCCCAAGTCAGCGGCCTCATTGTGCCAGAATTAAATAATTATATAACCCAAATTCAAAAAGCTATTTTTTTAATATAATATTTAAACAAAGTTTCGTTTCATTACCAGAAGTAATTGAGTCTGTTTTCGGTTTCCAAAAATTTGTTTTTCGAATAGTTGTGAAACTTATTTAGACGTTGATTTAATCGAATTCTTTGCAATGGAGTCCGGTAGCATTATATGTATACGCTTGAGATGTGGGCTGAAAGAGTCCAAATGTTTTGAGTGCGAGGCTTGTGAATAAATGGATCAATTTGAGTTAGTGAAGATTAGGAAATACTCCTATCAAATAGCTGGTGAAAATATATTCTAGAACCCAAAGAGATGTATTTCATGGTTTCAGAAAATCTTGATTAATTCCTAATCCTTGACTAAATCTATTGTACAATTATCTCTTTCTACATCTGTTAGTTTTTTTATTCAATGTTTCCATAACTTTAATTTTACATGATGTTTTTCCAAGATAAGTCATGTATACCATACAGACATATGAAGTCTGAACTGAGCAATTTCAACTGCTCAAACCTTTTACTCATCGAGATAGTGGTGATATCCTGAACCGAAAAGTACATGTGTCCTTGAAGAAATTTCGGGGCTTTGAATTTTTTCATTCTTATGCTCATATTCGAAAATTATTTTATTCTTACATAGCTGATAACAAATATGGTTTAATCTCAGGTTTTTTTATCGCGACAGCCCCCACAGACAGCTGTGTATTTACAAGTCTCTGATGCTTAACTTTTTAATTTTATCTCCATATCAAGTTGCCGTCGGGGCCGCTCTGCACTTAATACTATACTAATACTAAAATAATACTAAGCTAATTTCCGTTGCACGTAACGTTTTTAGTTGATAATTACCTTTTAATAATAATTATTATTATGATTTAGACCTAGAAATTTATTTATCGTTAAAACTAGTTGGACTGTTCATATTTTAAATTATAAAACTATCACATCAAGTTAAAGAAAAAAATCAACCATAAAATACATCGTTTTTGAAACTCTCTATATTCCACTCTCTTAATTTATATTATATTTCATATAATGTATTGAAAAATGTCAACTCGAAATCTCCATAAGGAAATTGTTCATATTATTTTGCACTTTAAGTACCTATATGGACATTAGGTTCAAACTGATATAACATATGTTAGCTATAATTGCGTTATCTCTTTAATCCGAAGTTAATGAATAGATAAGAATTTATATTGAAATAAGGAAATAATACTAGATTTGACATATCAATAATCTTTAAATTAACCCACTTTCCGTTATCGGATCGATCTGAAATTTTGATAGCATGCAGTGTTCTCGACAAAAAATCTACTTGCCAAATTTCAGATCAATTCGATCATGGAAAGTAGGTTAATTTGGCCTCACAAAATTTGCGTGGCACAAACAAACATACAAACATTAGCGAAGTTAATATAGAGAAAGTAAAATAGTGATCTATAGTCTAAATTTTGCATTCTTTTAGACTTTAAAAGAATGCAAATAACATATCAAAGGAGAAGAAATTTAAAGATTTCATATTAATGAACTATATTTAATTTTCTATGTGATTGTGATCGGGTATTATGTAGCAAACATATATGTTCAATTTAATATTTTTATTCAACACAGATTAAGGGAGTCCTTTAAGCTTCTTTTAGATCTAGTTCCCCAAATACTTTGCACAGCATTAGCTTCGTCAAGTGAAAATTACAGCATTCTCATTACAAAGAAAAGACATGAAATCATTTAGCAATTTTGAAGTGGAAAACATATTAAAAACATATTAAAGTAAGTCATTTTGAACAAATTCTCAGGTTTACAAAAAATACCTATATAAAGAAAGTACGTATGTTAAACTAATATTAATAAAATCGTTTTTATCCGGGTCACACTTTTCCATTCTGATAAAACTAGAAATTCTAGAAATTTGAAATTTGGCATACTGATACCAGGTCCCGAGAAACCTCCAAAATCGAAGAGTTCAGATGAAGATATAATTTCTGACAGTGAAACAATTGACCAATTTATATCAGAAGAAATGCAGTTGGATGCAGAAGAGCCAGAATTATTTGTATTCGTAACTAAATTTATGAGATAAGGTTGAGTTGCCACTGGCTTTTTAAAATAACAATGGATCGTCAAGAATGTTTTTTGTGGATTTTCGGCAAGTATTTTATAAAAGGAATTAATAACATTAGTTATTTTTTATTTAGAAATAATATACTTACATTTTTGGAAACGAACTGGGATAAAATGATCCTTTTTGTAACAAGGAAGTTATGAATCTACTTTATCTGTTTTGTTATTTTATCTTTAAATAGACAACTGGTGAATAGTTGACAATAGATATTTAGAAACATGAGAAAATACAAATTGAATTTATTAGGATTCAGTACTAAGAAACAATTATTAAATATTTGACTCTTGTCTAACTTTTCTTAATAACTCGTTCAAAAGATATGATTTCCATCTACTAGTGTGACCTTGAATTTTAATAACGTTAAATATTCATTTAATGCTGTTAATATTTTTAAATAATAATAATTTGATTCAGGAAAAAATCTTTTAACAGTTAATTGACGCGATCAAGCTTTATTCAAAACTTTCATCAATTTTTTTAAATTAAATTTTTTTTTAATAATAATAATAAATAAAACACTTATTTCAAAAAAAAATTATTAAATGTTAAGGTCACACGAATAAATAATTTCCAATATCCATTTTTAATATACTTCGCAAACTTTCATTGATTACCTTCATCTAATCGAATCTTTTTAACTTAACTTTTTCAGATTTGACTTATTTAAACACTAACTTATATTTTCAGGGAATATTCAAATTCCTGGTTTCATTTAATTAATTTATTTGATTTAAACAAAATACATTTTCAAAATTTATAATTTTAATATAAAATAAAATGTTATTAATTTTTAATTTTATCATACTCACCTGGTAATAGCTGTAGTATTAGGAAAGCTGTTAAACTTTATCACCTTTAAAGATTTTGGCCACAAATACATGATTAATTTATTGTCATCAATTTCTACGTTACCCCATTGAAGAATTATTGAAATCAAGTTAGGACACAATTCAATTATAGAATTGATAACAAATGTGGAACCTTGAAATGTGAAAGATTATACTTAATATTATGATACATTTAAACAAAAATCTATAAGAAACAATCAATTGATAAAATTTATTAAAATTGAAGTGTGGCATGGCTGAAGTGCACAAAACCCTACATTACATTATCAATATTTTTTCAGTCTTAATACCGATGAAAAACTTTATACTTACCCTTGTCTTATCTATTAGTCATGGAAATATTAGTTATTTGAAAGCAAGTCGTTTCCATGGCTACTAAATATTGTGTTTCTTGTGTTGTCTACGTCTATTATTGATATTAGAATTATATTGATATTGCTAAATTTAGACTAAATTTTTATTATATACAATTATATAATGCAGGTTTTTCTTAATATTTTATCGTTTTTAAGATAATTAAATCATTTTGAAAACAGATTTATTTATGAGGTCTTATGGTTCTCATATATTGGGGAAAATATAATTTTATATTAATAACATTATTAAATAATTTGAAATAATAATTAAATATTTTGACAAAGGTAATTGAATATCTTGAAATACTCTGTACAATTCAAATATTAGTAATGTAAATTAATGATTAAAACGCATATATTCAAATATTATTGTGTCACATAATATATTAGATTTTCCTCTCTTTTTACTCTAATGAAATTTCGACTTACCATAATTTTTTATTTTTATTTTATTTAATTTTTGAATATTTAAAACTTTTAACGTATTTATAAAAAAATTAATTAATAGCAAAATAATTAAAAAAGCTATAGATCAAATTTTTATTGTGAAATGAACCTCGAGTGCCAATTTTTATCACTTCACAACATAAGGTTTATATTTGTAATTTGAAAACTATATGTAAGTGAAAATAAAAATATTCATAAAGTTTGTTGGTTACTGAAACTTTAACATGAAAATAATAAAATATTCATTAAATTAATTTAAAATTAAAGAAATTAAAATAAATAAATAAATATAAAATAATTTATTTAAAGCTTTCTTATTTCTTATATTTTTATTTTTCAGTGAAGAGAAAATAGTCAATCTTTAGAGGTTTCTGTGATCAAATAAGGATTATTATGTAATATATATATATATATATATATATATATATATATATATATATATATATATATATATATATATATATATATATATATATATATATATAAGCACAATAAGTAAGTGTCTTAATGACAATAAATAAGAATCAGTAATAAAAAAAATTAATCAATAATAAAGGAACACAAAATTTAAATAAAGGCCTAATTTTAAATATAAAAATGAAATTATGAATGTTTTCGAAGAAATATTCGATGTTTCGACATCACCAATTATTCTATACAAACAAATATGTAAGATTTTTTAGATAATTTATTTTTGGTTTAGGGTTAAAATTGGTGACTTCTACTAAAAAAGATTAATATATTACATAGATTATTACATAAATTCGAAGAATTAAAATTACATTTAGAAAATCATCAAAATATTGAGTTACTAATAATCTTTGTTTACCTACACAAATAACTATCATATCATTATGATAATGAAATTCATCAGAAATTCTAAAAATATTTTTAAAAATTCTTATTAAATCAAAAGCAATAAAATTAACTTACTAAATAACTTAAAAATAGGTATAAAAATTTATTATTACACTAAAATGTTAAATTATGATAAATTACTTGTGTTAACCCTGTTTCTTAGCACAATTAATATTCTCTTATTTATTGAGCTTTGGTGTAATCAGTTGAAAATGTTAAAATTTAGCAAAATTATTATAAAATTGAACTTAGAAAAAAAGTAAAAAATATAAAAAAAATATATTTCTAATATTAAAAATATTTCAAATAACGCAATTCATACGAAATATCTGACTAATAATATAATTTTTACTTACATCTCTATTTGGTTTAGATAAATAAATAATATTTATTCGAACTTTTTGATGCTGAAACGTAAATTCCGATCATTGAAAATTATTTTTTTTAATTAAATAATATGTTTATAAAGCAGAATAAACAAAACATACAAATATGATTAAAAAATATTAAATAAAATTAAAATAAAAAATTTCTAAATATATTCTTACAATATTTTATTTTGAGAAATTCGACAGTTTTTGATGATAATAGGGCTTTCATATCATTTTCTGACATTATATAAGGATTAATAACAACTAATGACTTAAGTTGCGGAAAAGGAACTCCATTTAATTGATATTGCTCGTAAAATTTTCTAAAAAAAATAGAATTCTAATATAAAATTTCCTATTTAACATTTCAATTGTATTAATTTTGTTAGTAAAAAATAAAATTATTATAAAATTTCAGTATTTCTTTCAGGAATTTTGAGCCAAGTCCATAGCTCATATTAGATCATATTTGATAATTGTGTCATTCTCATTTTTGCAGTTATTTAGCAAATGTATTTTATACGGAATGTTTGTGGAAATTTGTAAGAGCCCCACTGAGTCACCTTTACAAAAACATTAGGATAATCAGGGTACAGGTAATGCGTCTTTGTGTATGTTGCTAATATAATCTCTCATAAAATACACCCCATATAAGGTACAACTTCGTATATGGTACAAAAAGTATAAAAAATAGATAAAAATAAAAATGCTATTTATTTATATAAAGTGAAACCTCTTTATAAAGTACATACCCATAATACACATCTTCGTATAAGGTAAAAATGGAGAAAAAATCTTTAAAAAAATCTTAAAATTTCCAAAGAAACGGTACAACATGAAGCAATCATTGACGATCTTAAAAACAATAGATCATTGAATTGTTAAGCAGTCTGATGTAAATATAATTCTATATATGTGGTTTTCAATAGCAAGGGCACAGATTTATACCGATACGTATACCCATTTCAAAAGAAAAAGCTATTTGCATAGCTGCCAGTTTGGGAACCGATAAGCAGAATTTTACAGCGTCAGAGGGCTGGCTAAAAAATGCAAATCTAAGAACAATATTAAATTTTATTCTATCAGGAGTGAATCGACGGAGTGTAATCTTGAATCAGCAATGAATGGAGATCGAAATTGGATGTATTGACGGAAGGATATGATGCACCAAATATATTCAATGCTGACGAGACCAGATATTTTTATAGGGAATTACCGAAACGAACTTTAAACCAAAAAGGAAAGGAGTGTAAAGAAGAAAAATGGTAAAAGATCGCATAACAATTTTATTGAAGCATTCTTCTTTAGGGGAAAAAATACCATCAATGATAATAAGAAAAAAAAATGTTTAAAAAATGTTGATTTATCTAATTTTTGGAATTAAATATAAAAGTAGTAAAATAGCTTGGATGACTACTTAAATTTTTAATGAATATTTAATCGGTCTAAATGAATATTTTAAATTACGCAAGAGAAAAATTCTTCTATTTATTGATAATGCTCGAGTTCATATTGTCTAAGAACCTACGCAATTATCGAGTGTTAAAGTTCTTTATCTTCCACAGAACCTAACTAGCAGTAGCCTTTAGACGCTGGTACAATACGAAGTTATAAAGCACATACATGAATATTACGAATTTTACAATTGAACTACTGATTGAAGAGGAGATCGTGGAATTTGATGAGATAGTTGAGGAAAATGTAATGGCTGATTCAGGTAACGAGTTTTATGACGATGGGGTTGTTGAGGAAGAAAATAAGCCGGAAGCAGTGGAAATTGATGTAGAGGATTTAGGCAGTATCAAGCAATGAACCAAAGCTATTGATAAAAAAATTGATTCGGTATTCTAATGAAAAAAACTTATATTGTGAGGAATTCGATTTAGTGGAATTAAATTATCAAAGTGCTATTCAAACAAGTCTTGACCAATTTTTTAATAAAAAAGAATAGTTGATAATTAGTATTTTGATATTTATTTGATCTAATATTTATTAATATTTTTTATTTCAAGTTTATTATATATAAATTTAATATATTCCCGATAAAATACACAACACTATAAGATCTTGGTTCTCAAACCTTTTGAAGTCCGGGGACACTGAACTCTGATTTCATTTTAGGCGGAACATCTACAACATAGCATAAACTTTAAAACAGGAGGCGTGGGTTGGTAACCTTTTTTGAAACCAAAAGAGCAATAAAAAAGAATAATGTTCGCAAAAAACTTCATTATTATAGAACAAAAAAGAAATGGAATCGTGTCGCAACGAGCGATTGACAACCCTCTGCTTCCAAATGCTACTTTTTAGAAAATAATATGTATATAAATAAAATATGTATCGATATTGATTGATGTAAAATATATTTATTGAAAACACAATTCACCCTAGCGAAAGAGTAGAGTAACACGCATGCGCCCGATATCCGTAACGAAGCCCGACTCTGTGGAATCTACAATTAATCTACAATCGGCTTAAGCAGAATTTTGATAACCTCAATAATATTTTATGTTTCCAAGAAGTAATTTTAACCCGAAAGATATTTTTATTCATACAAAGCCAAATGGTACGTGTAAATTTTACAATGAATTGTACATTTAATTTTTTCGCGGAACACGCTTTGAGAATCAAGGCTATAAAAGGTACAATATTGAAAATTCAATCTAAAAAGTGGGTTTACTATATAAAGAGGATTTACTGTATTATTTAACAAAATAATTTCTAAACAACTTTATTAATAATAAAAAAATGAATCGCCTTGTAAATCATTTATAATTTTCTGGTTGATATTTTCTTTACTCTTCAGTTAAATTTTTCAAATTCTTAATTCATCGTTATTCATTACTATAGAGAATTAATTTGCAATTTACTTTAGCCCTGGTTTAAAAACAGTTTTCACGCTCGTCACCAAACGAACAAAAAATATAACAAGGTGAGGAGAAATAAAAAAAAATTATGGTAACATTACAGTCATTATCACTTATAGCATTATTAAGCATGTTAGAAGAAGATTTAACTTTATTCATAAGTTGTTTCAAGAATATATCATTAAAACAAAAACAATTTTTCTGTATATTTTCTAATATATGTGGGAAATTTAACTAAATAAAAATAATATAGTGAGAATTGTGATTATAGAATTTTAGCGTACCACAAACATCCGAATATATAATAATATTTATAAATACATCTTACAGAATTCATTGAATTATTATGGTGGTTTGATTTTTGCCAGAATATAACGTGTGGAAACCACAAACAATACACAGTTAATATATACAGGCATCAATGACTTCTATGAATGAGGCTTAAGTTAGAATTTACCTTGTAAAGAGTTCAGTTGGATTTATTCAAAAGCAAATATTATATTAGGAAACTGCAAGAATTTGGACTTAGAAATGTATTTTAATGGTTATACTGCTAAAGAGTCTATTGCACTTATTTCAAATGTTCTTTTCAATGTACTCGAAATAACAATCTGCCATTTTCATAGAGTACATTGACACTAATAAAAAACTAAAAAGTTTAATAATCCTCGACACGAATTATTTAAACCACTTAAAATAGTTTATTTGGAAAGGATTTTAATAATATATATGATATATACGATGGCAGCAAAAGCAATCAAATATTCCAATAGAATTACGTCACAACCAGACCCGGAGATAGTGTCCCTCCTAAGGTTTCGCATTAAATAACACAAATATAATAAAAAAACTTTATTTTCCCCATATTTATTAGATATTAGATATTTCGACTTTCTTTTAAAAGTAAACTTGGTGATGTATTCATAAAGATGGACCCTTCTGTTTGTACCTTCTCTTTTCAAAACGTTCCAATTCGATTTTTTACTCTGGGTATAAATGCTTGTATTTTTGGGGTGTTACAAAATTTTTCTTCTGCTTTATTGTTTTATGTTTAAACTCTTCATTGGCAAGGTTATCACAGCCTTTCCTTCCATTGTACATTATTTACACATCGGTCGTGTTTTACTTGTTATTATATAATTTAATGTATTTCTTGTTCTACTGGAATCATTTCACAATAGAAAACTTATAATAATTGTCTTGTTCGACTCCACGAAATAACCATTTTTCAGCTATATATCGTTCTTTTTTTAGTTTTTTCTTGTTTTATTCGATTCGGTTAGGTTGAATACCTTTTAATTTAGAATGTGTAGAATGGAACCACCACATAAGAAAAAATAGTAAATGGGAGTCAAAAAAGAAAACGTGTTTTGAGGTTAGTAGCTGGTCAGTGTTACAGTCTGATAGAATGCCAGTCTGAAAATATATCTAACAACGACAATTTAAATGAATAGAAAAATATAAATAAAGATATTAATATTCAAGAAAATAATAATATATCTGTAACTTCAACTGACAAATTTTTCCGACTTCTCCAGTGGTTTATCCGTTATATCGGCCAAACTGTAAATATAAAGCACTTTCATTTTCATTTTGTTCTTTGTCTTCTCTTTCCAATTTGTATTTGTTAATTATTAACGACTTTATCGTATTTCATTGTTTGATTTTATTGATTTTTTGTCATTTACTTTCCATTTTTCAATTTCTTCTCCTCATTTCTACTTTTCAGAATTCTGGTGCAACATATCTTTTTTTGTATATTCATCCTATTCATTTTATTCACTTTAATAATAATTGTTTAATTTTATTATTTAGGTATCCTCAATATAAATAATACATGCAAAAATATCATTCGTAAAAACAGTGTCTTGGCTGACAATACCTCTATTAGCTTTTCAATTTTGACAGATGAATCTGTAGATATATCTAGAAAAGAACAACTGTTGATAGGTATGTGATTTGTCGATACAATTGAAGAAAAATATGTAATAAGAGAAGAATTTATCGGATTGATCTCTCTAGAAAATATGAGTGACTTCTACAATTGCTGATTCGATTATGTCAATGTAAAACATTTAGTATCGACCTTGACAAATTATTAGGACAGTGTTATGATAGATGTTCTGCAATGACTGCCAAACATAAGGGCGTTCAGGCAATTATTAGAAAAAAGTATTCTGAAGCTGTCTTTGTTCATTGTGCCTTTCACAGGATGAATTTGGTAGTCAATAACCTCAATAAAGTTCCCGAGATTCGAAATACTATAGCAATTATTAATGCTATAATTGTATTCTTCCGTGAAAGTTTTAAGAATATCTTTGATTCCAAAATCACCATTGTTTTGAGCAACTCTCTGGACGAGTAAATACAAAAGTATTAGGGTATTTTCTGAAAGTTTTCAGTATATTTTTAATTAGTTGGAATCTTTGGCAACGACATATAGCTCACTAATTATTTTGTCCTTGCAATTCGTTGACTTTTTTATTTTTTTTTAAAATATAATTTCGACTTATTCGTCAATACTTGAACCTACTTCAAAAATAATTCAAACAAAAATTTATATATTGATTAAGTACAAGATCATGCACAAAAGCTTTCAAAGGTATTTAATCTTCACAGGGAAGACACCGAGATGTATTGTTAAAACTAACATTTCTAAAAATGTAACTATATTAGCAAACTAATTAAATATTGAACCTAATCTAACACGACGGTGTAACAAACAGAAACACCGAAACAATCGTGGATCATCAAATATGGAAAATTATTTTTGGTAAACTATATTTATGCCATATTTAGACTCATTAATTAATTTTATAAAATGCCGTGGGTTCAAGAGGCGTGGGTTCAATCCCGACCTCTGTCACTCAGAATAAGCGTATGCTGCTGATTCGAAGCCATGATATAATATGGAAAATAAGCAATAAATTGACTAAGAAAAACACGTAACTTGAAAAATCTCTTTTTTAATAATAAATATTAATAAAACAAGTTTATTTTCAATTCCATATTTTTGTGGCATCAAAATAATTAATTTAATCTAATTTTTTAACAATACATTTCTCACATGTCACTTTTCTGACATTCTGCACAGTTAAATCTGTTCTTGGTACATCCAATTCAAATTAGTAAACTCAATCGTCAAAATTATGTAGAAAAAACTTGGTGTTATAGGTATTACATATAAAATCAAAAATTTCTAAATTAAAGCAATGAAATGGTAGGATAGGTAGTACACGAAGAAAATTGGAATTAAATAATTTGGCTTTTCTGGATTTGCTTTCAAAAAATAACTTTTCCCATCTATTCGTTACACAATTTTGATTTTATTAACATTACCTACGACCACATCTACAATTGAGATCCTTTAGTTCTTAAGAAGAGTCGAAACTTTGCTGAGATCAACTATGTTTAATGATTGTTTATTGGGTCTTTTCATGTCAAGGGTACATAGGGGAAAAATTATTAACAAGACAAAAAATTCATTGACATTTTAATTAACGAGTCGCTATTGACTGAAGACTTTAATTTTTGTTCAAGTATTGTACAATAATAACTTATATTTAAAAGATATAGACGAAGATTTTTATTTATTCATATACATTAGTTTCATATACTATAATATTTGCTTTCCCCTCTGTAAAACCTTTTGTCGGCTCCTATGACTTTGATGTATTATAGAAAATATATCTCGTTAAATTTGGTATATAAAAAAATAATCATTAAATTATATTACATACAAACTTACCCGTGAGCTGAAAATTCATTAACAGTTACATATACCAATTTATTATAAGTTTCAAAATAAGGTAGATAGTTAAACCAGATATTTTATTTTATTTTTTCTATCAGTTTTTTCAACATCAAAACTATTTATTTTTAGGTCAACAATTGTGCAATTTTGGAAACTCTATGAATCTATTTTTAATAACTATACTTACCCATCATTAATGTACGTGTCCATGATCTCTAATACAGTTAGACATCTGGGCCATAATAATATATCTATTTCAGAATACAATCTCACATTGTATAAATGCATTTCCTCAACATGGGGACAAATCTTAATTATATTATTTACTTCATTAGAAGTGTCTATGAAAGATATAATACATTTTATCGCTGAAACTTCTAACCAACTGTCATTAAATCGAAGAACTCTCGCAAATGGCTCTATCAAGGATCGGACCCTCTTTAGATTTTCTTGATTAAAATGAATTGACACTTCTGAAAAATCAACATTTTCCCAACAAAGAGAACTGTTAATTATTGTATTCCATTTTCTGCAAACTCTGGAAAACCATCAAAATTGAGGACAAATATAGTAAAGTGTACTTACCTATTTGCAGTCAAAATATGCTTCACTTTTAAAAATGAAAAAATATTCTCTATTATACAATCTGGGAGTGAATTTATAATCATAATATAATATATCAAACAAAATATAATTAATTGATTATTATAAAATGTAAAATTCACAAAAAATATCCTTTATGCCACTCGGCTGTCTCATAGCCACAATGGGAAATCCAGTCTTTCGCGTGCCAAAAATTACAAAATTAAAAAGTACTAAAAATGGCGTGATATTTTAGGAAACAATTCAAACAGTAGACTTGGATAATTACCGGAAGGAAAAATCGAAAAAAATATTAAAAAAACTAAAACTAAAAATAATCATTTTATTAAAAGTAATACAGCCTCCTGGCAACTTTTTGCAAAATATGCGATTACAATTTCGTCAGTTTTGTTTTAAATTATTAATCTAATATTATGCAGTTGAATATAAATTAATTTTACATTAAATTTATTTATTATTTCAAAAAATATGTGTTATAGTCTTTTGAGATTTTCGCTCTTTCAATAGTTACTTTTCATATAAATTTCCAAAGGATAATTAATATTAACCTTTCGTTCTCAACTGGCTATCAACGTAATCCCTAAACAATAAATAACAGTAGAATACACGATTTGAGACTTCAGACAGTAGATTAAAGAACTTAAAATAAGATTTACAATTAATTAAAACTCATTATTAATCCAAGGAGCAGAATATTATTGGGGTTGCATGAATAGGTAAAATAAAGGAAGTTCAAAGATTAAAATGCAAAGCATATAAAAATAAGAATTAAAATTAAAAATCGATATATCCCAGGGAAAAGTATGAGCTGGTATTAAATGAATGGTAAAGACGAATATAAGAATTAAAAAAGGTTGGGGTAAAGGTAAAGGTATCACAAAAAATGATTAATCAAGTAATTAAATATTCAAAAAAACTTGTTGATAATTCCTAATATGTCAAACGAGGTGGTGATATATTAGGTTGATGCTTGTTTGGATAATTAGAACCTCTAGAGCTTGGTAACCATTTATCGTTTAATAGATCAATAATTATGGTTTCTTGGAAACCACTGTTGAGAGATGATCGGCTAATTTAGATCGATATTCAACAGCGCTAATAAATCGGTAGAGTTGAACAAATCACTTTGATCTTTGGGATTTAACCAATAATTAGCTTAATATAGTTATAATAAAAAAATTATTCCAGAACTCAGATATCAGAAATCATTTAACGAATCAAAGAAGAATTATTGTTAAATAAAATTTTAAAGATTGTGAAAAGTTGGTGAAAAATAGTTGCTTTTCCCAAGATATGAACCATTTCAAAATATCTCCTTTTGTTATTTTTTCAATGAAATTTCAAATTTACTTTTTTATTGAGTTTATTAATGTTTGGATATGAAAAGTTTACAAACTCTGACTCAACATGTTCACCATCTATTGACTAAGATCCAAAATTATTGAAACTTTTAATTTCTTTAAGAAAATCAACGCAATTTAATAATATGTTTTTAATTCATCCTTTATTTGCCTATCAAATATCATTTATCCCCAAAGTCCTACCTTTATTATCCCAATAACTGTTCGGTTTGCTAAGTAATCAATTTTCAGTTAAAGATTTTATTTACAAGTGTCCATTGGCATATAGAGTACCTGAAACATGTACATACAATTTTATTTAATTTTATTAAATTTTAATTATGTAAAATTCAATTACAAATGCGTTATTAAAAATAACAAATATTTAAATGTTGTTTTAATAACATAAACGCTACCATTTTTCAACTGCACCAAAGAAAATGTACTCAAAACTCTTGAATTTTACCGATTTGTTGAACATGGAAAGCTTTACCTCTATATCAGACGTATAATTTCTTCAAAATCAATCTTTCTGTTCTTTGTATATTTCTGTGTCTTCAATGTTCAAAGTTCACCTAATGGAAATATCAGATCGTATTTCAAATTTAAAAAAGGAAGACCAAACCATTGTTCTGGACCAATATCAAGATTGGTATTGAGTTTAATTCGTAAATATATTTTCAATGTACCAATGATTCTTATGTTCCTAAAACGTATACCGTGGTTCCACCTTCTATTGTAAGTCCTGTCAATATTCCATTGCTATTTTCATCTAGTGTAATCAAAATATACATTTAATCTGTCACAATTTTGTTTCTTTAAAAAATTTCAGTTTTCTACAAATTTCAGAAAGTACTTACATCAATACTTATAAACTTTCGATATAAACCTGGGGGACAATTAATTGAAAAAATTTCGGATAGAATAAATACAAACCCGAACTTATAAAAGCAGAAACATAGAATTAAATTGCTTTGTTTTAAACGTATAGTAAATTAAATTAAAAAAAATTGTATTCATTAATTAATTAATTATTTTTGTATTTTCAATATTTAATAATATATATAATTATTTTTATAAATTTTTGTTAATTTTAACTATTAACATTAAAAATGAACACTGGAAAATTTATCATTAATAATTTTATTCATTTATTTTCATATAATTTAATTTTATGGATTAATTTTTTAAATATCACTAATTTATTATTTTTCATCCCCTATAGTTATTATTGTTATTAATTTAATTTTTAATATTTTAAAGGAATTATGAAATTAAAGGGTCGGTACGAATAGAAATAGTGTCAATATTTAATATAAAAAATTAAGTAATTTAAATATTTTCGAAACGATTTATTTATTTCGTCTAGCAGCTAAAAAAATTTATAAATAATTATGAAGAAAAATCATAAATCTTTAATTTAAAAAATAATAATTTTCATCCATAAAAAATAAAATGAAAAAATAAATTTAAATATCTCAACAGATTCATAGCATGGTGAATAATTAATATACAGATTCCTTATCTTGATTTATTTACAAAATTTTTTTTTAATTTAAAAACGAATATTATATATTAAAAGATATTCTTCAATAAGCTGGCAATTTTCCTGAATATTTTTTTCTATATTTTGGGGGAGGATATTGGGGGTAGGTAAGGAGAACAGAAAATTATAAAACACAATTTTAGTAATTTTCATTCAACAAATGAATCATAAATTAAAAATATTTTGAACAAATTAAAAAAAAATACTTTTAAATATTTTATTTTAATTCGAATGACTATTTATAAACGAAGTCCATAAATCATTTACCATATTGAAATATTGTATGAATCATTTACTATAATTAATTATAAAGAATTAAATTAAAAAAATAAATAATGAAAAATTTATGAATTAAACATAATCAGATTTAGCGGTATGATAAAATTATTCAATAAATGACTATAAATAATACAAACATTCTTTTGTTTACAAAATTGACAGGTCTTCTCTATTATTTTTTTTTCTGAAAAAATAAGGAAAATTTTCATTTTCTGCTTATTGAAATTTCATTAAATTTTATTAAACATATTAACAGCGAAATCTTTAAAAACCTGGATAAAATAACAGGAGAGACACGCCAAATAGCTGCATATAAATTGAGATTGACTAAGTTTAGAGATTGGTATGGTGTGGGATTTATACATAAATGAGACAGTTTGTGTACTTGCATGGATGTGTATGTATCAATTTTATTACAACCAATTTTAAAATGTAGCATTTTCTATAATCTAGAAAAGGAATCAATAGATTTTTATTATAATCAACACACAAACTTGTCTGTGTGTTGAAAATATCGCTGCAAAGTTTAACATTTTTATTATGTGATAGACAAATGGATATTAAAAAAAATTAAACATGCTAACAGAATTCCTATAGTATAAAAAACAAGCAAATTTGCGATAGAATTTAACATTGCAAAAATAGGCAATTGTTGCAATTATTTAAAAAAAGATTGAAAATTTTTATAATAGTTTCCAAAGTCTAGTTTGAGTGCGATTAAAATTTTGAAATTATAAAAAATTACCCATTTAAACTACATTTAAAAATTTAAAAATTACTAACCACTGCTCATAATATTAAAAATTGATGCCTTAAGATTTAATTAAAATTAAATAAAAATATACTGGATCTACGTGCTAACACACAGTATAAAATTATTAAATTTTGAAACCGGTTGTATACAATTTCATGAAGTGTGTTTTTCAAACTCAGTGTGTATACAAATTAATGCGTATAATTCTATATTTATCTTTTGTAGTTCTTCCATCTAACTGTAAAGAAAAGT
This sequence comes from Schmidtea polychroa, assembly GCA_959609185.1. Lineage (NCBI taxonomy): Eukaryota > Metazoa > Platyhelminthes > Tricladida > Dugesiidae > Schmidtea > Schmidtea polychroa. Next base: position 77,413 of record CAUHTR010000379.1, on the reverse strand, counting down.
AGCGAGATAATATTATTTTTTTTTATCTAAAACAAATTTGAAAGAATAAAAATAATAATTTAATAAAATGTGTTTGTTTGTCTATGTGTGTGTGTGTGTGTTTTATTTTGATTATTATGTATGTATGGTCGGTATAAAATTTCAAGTAATCATGATTACATTGGATGGTGTGTGTTTTGTGATTGTGTGTATTGTAGAGTATAAATTAAAAATGTATGTTTGTCATGTTTGTCTGTGTGTCAGTAAAAAGCAGTCATTTTAAGAAAGTAGAGTTAGACTGATTTTTAAAATATGTATTTTATAAATGTGGAGATTAGTTATTGTACATAGCCAGTCTACATACAATTACGGCATAGTTTTTCGACTAATTATATTCGAATTTATTATCTATTTAAACAGTTATCAAAATTAATTTGTTTTCGAGTAATTTCAAGTGTTACATGCTTTGTTAATCAAGAAAATTTCTATTATCGAATTGAAATGAATCGAATGTCCTTCTGAAGATTATTGTTACTAGAAAATGAGTTGTTAATAATATTAGAAAAAATGAAACGAAACAAAATCTCACCAATTAATAAAACGAAATTGAATTCAATTAAAAAAACCAAGGTGCAATTTTCCACCAGACTCAGCAGCTGTTTGGGTGAGCATCAGTCTCAAGAGTTTTTCGAGCGACTCAACATTACTCGACAATCTGGAATTTGTTCTAAAAACAAGAATAACTCATTTGGAGAAAACAAATCTCATTCATTTCGACAGACATTGCAATTGAATATTCCATTTATTGCCGATCTTTCCGATTTCAAGCAGCTATGTATTTGTTATCCGGTTCATTTTTTTCGTCGAAAATTACAGAGTTATGATTCGGAAGACAGTCGGTTAGCAAGCGTACGTGTTTATTATCCTGCGTCGAGAATGAAATATGGCAATGAATTTAAAGTGTCCATGGACCTTAAGAAAAGATACCATCTCCAACCAGTAAGTTCTATATATTTATATTTAAATTTGTTATTAAATTTTATATGTTGATTATATATAATAATTTATTTACATTTTTTTAAACAATAAAATTTTTTTAAATCAATTTTATTATTTTTTATTATTAAATAATTTTTAATTTTATTTTAAGCATCAATACGAATTCGTTGCTTATTCTAATCTGCTAACTTTATCATTAGAAGATTTAGCATTAGCAGTTTTTCGAGCGAAATCTTTATCAGAGAAATTCAAAATTGTCCATAGTTTACCAATTCCGAAAATCCTTTTATCATCCAACAACATTACTAGTCAAATTGGTAAATATAACATATATATATATACATAGTATTTATAATATAGTATTTATAATATACAAAAAAATAATAAAAATTTTAATGTTTTATTTATCTTGAATTATAAAACTAAAAATTTCTTTCAAATATCAATTAGTGAAATGTCAATGTAATTTAATATTATCCACATAATCTTATCTTAAATAATTAATTAACTTGCATTCAATTAATGTTTTTACATTTCAACGATATCAGATAAATCTAAATACGAATTATTTTTGTTAGATAATTTATTTTATTTTTATTAGTAAATAATTTAATTTTAAATAATTAATATTTGAGTTAAAATAAGAATATAGCTGTATTTAATTTTAACTTTAATTAAACTTCTAATATAGTAGAAAAAATAAATTAAACTAATTTGTTAATGTTAAATTTAATTATTATTATTATTATTATTTTTCTATTTATGATGTCAGTTAAAATATGTTTGTTGTTAATTATAAATTGAAATTTAGTAATTCGTTTGTGTTGTGGTATAATTAATTTTCAGAAAGTTTTTTTGAGAATAATTAAAAAAAAATTTTTTTTTGCAGTTAAGAAGTAATTGAAATAATTTAATTTAATAAGCTTATTTTGAAAAATAACCGAGAAATTTATTTAGTTGGATTTTTTTTTTATTAGAAAATATTGTTTTTCCTCTCCATTTTTTTGTGTTTAGGCACATATAAAGTATATCGACAAGCACAAAAGCGTATTATTGAGATTTAACAATGAAATTTTAAGAAAAAGACATGCCTTATTTCAGGGACAGTGGAGAGTAGAATTTTTTTTATTTGTTCTTACTTCTCACTGTCATATTTAATACGAAATAGAAATCATACTAGCAGGCACACAACATTAGATGGCTATGAAATTAACAAATTTTCAATTCATACTATCTCTTAGAAAGATGATTATTGTTTTGGAAAATATTTATTTAAAGAAAAAATTTAATAGCTTTACGAAAATTAATTTTCTCTAAGAGATTTATTGAATTTTGTTTTTTTTTGTCAAGCAGTTTAAGAAAAATTAAATGAGTAAATTTAAAACTTTTTTCCTCTCAGTCTTGTTTGTTTGAAATCAAATTAATGTCAAATTAATAAAGTTTTATAAATTTTCAATAATTAATTTTCTCTAATTAGCTGGAAAATTTTTCATATTATTGATTGATTGTATGTGTGTATGTGTATGTGAGTGTATGTGTTTTTAGGAAAGATTTATTTGTTTTAATGTGATAAGAGTTTTCCAATAAATTGGTTATATAAAATTAACTTTAAAAATCTGTAATTATTAATAAATTGAGAAATGTCATCTCAAATTGAAAAGATATAATTTGATATTTTTTTATTAAAAATAGTGATAATTTATTTTATATAGAATGTCCGATTATTAGAATTCAAAGTTTAAACTAACATCGTTTTCTGTTATTAATTTGTCAATAAATATATTGAATAATTGTTAAATCAAAATATAAAATATAATTTATATAAAAATTAATGTTTATAAATTTTATCTAGAAAAAAATCCAGCTTATACATTTAATTATTTTTATTAATTATTATGCTATTGTGGATCATGTTCACTTTTATGTTATTTGTAAATTAGACTAACTGTAAAAATGTTCAAACAAAAATAGTTTTGTTAATATAAGTTTGGAATCCTAGTTATATATAATTGTTACTTTTGAAAAGTCGGGAATCAAATATATAAAACAATACATTATCAAAGATTTTTGGGAAATCTTGAGAAATTTTTGTGTAAAATTTTCCTTGTAAAAAAATTAAACAAAATAAAATAAAAATAACAACTTTTAATATTTTAAATAAAAATTGAGTATTGATGCTGTTTTAGATATCATTTTTACAATAGCTTAGTTAATTTAATAATATATGTATAATAACACTAATCTTTAATAATTCTATTATAAATATTTCAATTTCATTTAATCATTGAACATAGTTCAATGATATATACTTGAAGGTTTTCTATATCCTAACATTTCTCGTATCCGTTTGCTGATCCAAAAGGCTTTGTTGTTTTATATGGTCATAGAAGCATACAAAACTTAAACAAGGTTAAAAATTTTTAATCCAAATATAAAAAGTTACGTTTTTTCCTCTAAAAATATTATCAAAAATATAATAGTCATTCTTAATTTCAGTTTAATCAAATTAATGATTGACTTAATGAAATGGTATCATTATAAAAAGATTTTTTAAATTTATTATAATAATTATTATTAATATTTCAAAAAATTAAATAATTATATTATTAGCCAATTAAAATATTTAATACATTTATCATAATTATACAACACATTCAAAAGTCTTATAGTATTCAATAAAAGTTATTTTAATAATAAAATTTTTAGATAAGAAAATATTAACTCTAAAATTTTCTAATACATTTCAGATAATTAGCAAACAATATCGGTTAGACAATTAAAATATCAAATATTCTGATGTGAATTTGTATGCTAAATATTAAACATGAAATAGATAGAAAATAATTTGTTTTGTGCGCACATTGACACATTTTATATTATTATTATTATTAAATAATTAAATGAAATATTAAATATGATAATAGATATTTTAATTTCATCATCAAAAATATCAAATTACATTATTTAAAATATAAAATTCAGTGCTAGCTGTAAAATATTCTAAAAAAGTGTGATTTACAATATTGAAATTTAGGTCACTTGTGAATTATTATTTTAATTTTATAAGAGACGTTATTAATTTTAATTTAATGTACAAATCTTTCTTTTTGAAAACAATTTCCAAGTACTTTTTAACATGGGATTCAAGAATATTTTATTTCAACATTAGCATTTACCATATTTAAATGTTGCAAATGTGAGTAGTTGGTTTAGATCAGTGTCGGACAAACTTTTCTCACCACGGTACTCTCAATAATAAAAGCAAAACTTATAACACTTTATGGCCAAACTTTTATTAAAATTTTCAAGTGACAAAATTAATTACATATAAAAAAATACTTTATTTTAACAAATTTCAAAACTTTTTTTAATGATAAATGTTTTAATTAATATAATATCATTTGCCAGACACTGGTTTATGTCATTGGTTAATTTTGAACAAGAACAATAAATTGACATGAACATCAATTGTCCAAATATCCCAGCGACTCTCGACCACCTTTTGAGTCGCGAATCCTTAGGTCTTCATTTTATGAAATGGTTTATAATAACATGTTTTTATTTCCTTAATCCAGATTAAATGGTTTTCATCAAATTTTATTTTAACAAGAATTTGTTAATGAAATTGATTATCAAGAATAAATGCTATTTTTATTAGGGTTATTTACGAGATTCTTCATTCCTGAGAAAAGGATTTTTACTGATAATTCACATTTTAAACTTTAGTATTAGTACAGTCATATTGCCTGAAAATATTTTTTATTTAATACATTAGTCAATTTATGACATATTCTATCAAATTTATTGTTTATTTTTACTGACAAGGACCTTTCATATATATCATATTTAACATAATCAACTTAGTTTGAAAAAAAAAACATTGAATTTATGTTTTTTAACTGCAGACAGTTTTACAAAAGGCTTGTAATAAAACATTTCTATTACAAAACGGGGTATTTGTTAGATATATCATTTAATTTATTAGACAATACAATTTTCATTTTCCATGAAAATAATTCTAAATGACAGAATTTATAGAATTAGATGAAAATAATTATTTTAAATACAAAATATAAATTATTTTTTTGCTTTGATTTTTAACAATTTTAGCGGTGAATCTTTCATTCTGTCAATGATAACCTCTATTAAGATTCATGGAATAAATATATCTAAATTTAAACATTAAATATGTGAAAAGTTACATTGAATTTTATAAATAAATATTATTGATAAACAAAAATTTAAGAATTCTTAACGTTAGGTTGTCATAATAAATATCATTCTAGTAAATTATTCTAATAAATTTTTATACTAAATTATTAATAGATATCAATTAAAATAATTTAAATTTTTTATAAATTAAATTTCTAACATGATTCCAGGTAATAATTTTCAATTTTTTATGCAGATTATTCATTATAGCAATCATTAATTTACCAAACGGTTTGACATTTACATATAGAATGGGGATTTCGAGGAGGAAATAACATTATTTTATATTGAAATCAGGAGTGAAATTTTTACAATGAATGTCACATAAAATAGAGCTTGTCACTGTAATGTATTAATTTTATTTTTTTAATAAATTTATATTTTTGTGGCATATTTAATTTTCACTCCTTTGGATTATTAATAAATTAATCCGCAATATCTTTTAATTATAATAATAAAATTAAAATTATGAATTTCTTAAATAATATTAGTCACTTAATTCACAAATTTCTTTTGAATTTTTGGTAAAATTATTGATTTTTTAAAGTGAAAATTTAGTGCTTATGTATAATTAAATTGATAAAAAATGTTTACAGGTAAAATTGCCCAGGTATTTATATGAATATTAAGTATTATCCGTTTCCATCTATATTACTTTTTTAATACAAATATATATTCTTTTACTTTGTTGAAAATGCTTAATGCTTTAGTAAACACTAAAACTTTGATGTTTAAAGATAATTAAATTGCTAGAAGTCTTTCCATTAGTTAATCATGATCATTTCAACATGTCACCCGTTACCTATTATAAGTCCCTATAGACATTTCATTGCTATTATCAAACAATGTAATCAAAATATATTATTAATCGGTAATTTTTGTTTCTTTAAAAAATGCTTATAAACTTTCGATATAAACCTGGCAGACTATTTATTGAAAAAAATTCCGGAAAAAATAAATACAATCCCCGGCTAATGATAAGAGAAATATGGTAGATATGTTTTAATTCGTAGCTTAAGATTAATATTATTTCTAAAATTTGAAAGTACAATTAGAAGTGAGAGACAAATCGTCAAATAAATGGTATAATTTCCAAAATTACATAAATAAGATTGTTACTAATGTTTCTCTTTTTTCGGCAATATTTCTAGAAATCTCTTATAGTGAATAAAGCAAATTCTGTTTTCAGATTCTTCAATTTTTATTTTAATAATAAACAATGTTTATAATACTAAGTAAACATTTTAAAAGCTTCATATAACAAATAAAAAACATGTAATATAATAATTCAGTTTCTTTAAAATCTCGATGAAAAATAATGTCCGTAGAATTCATTTTATCGCAATTAAAAATTAAATTATTACATTCAAAAATTATGTTTTTGATTTAAAATAGCTTTTTGGAAAGCATAGTATATTAAAAGTTGAAGGAACCACATGGCTCCTGCTCTGTAATGAAATCATTTGCTTTCGAAAAATTGCGCTCGTTTTTGGTCGAGTTTGGTTTAATTGTAGCTAGTTTATTGCAGCTTAAATTTGAATAAAAATAAGCATTTATTTTGTCGAGAGACGTTTACTTTTATAAAACTCACGACAGACATTTCGGTTAAACATTTGGACTATATGCAATGCAAATATTATAAAAAATTTAAGACCGCTGGTTGGAAATTTTTGGTTCAAGGAATAAACGAATAATAAATTTTCAATAATAAATAATTTCTTATCATTAAAATCTTTTATGTGTTTGCTCATCTTTGATTTGTTTTCCTTAAAAGTTTTATTTATTTTCATTACGACTATAGAACAAAAATTTGTGCTGCATAGAAAAATAAAAATTTTTGATCTGTAGTCGTAATAAAAATAAATTAAATAATATTCTTGTCATTTATTTTTTTCCTATATAACACAAGACTTTGGCAATGATTTTCAAAAAGAAAGCTGTTTAAATTTTGTGTTATAAAGAAAATAAAATTGATCTATAGTTGCAATGAAAATATATGAAGTTTTGATAGAAAAACTAAAGCAAATCAAAGGCTGACAAAAAAGTTATTAATTTTACTAATAAGTTACTTGTTCAACATTATGATTTTAATAATTTATTTTTATTTAATTAATTTTTGAGCTTTACATATTTAAAATATTAAATGTTTAATAAATAGGTATTCCGATTTTTATCGGTACCGAGAGAATTTATTCAAGATTATCTAAGCTGATTGCCTGTTCTCAAAATGGATTATTTCAATTAAACAATTCAGCGTCAACAAATCCAGATTCTGATTTGTATTTCAAAAAATGCATTTTAAAATGGGTGGGCTTATGTGACTTCCTGCCTCTGTCGTCACGGTTAATCTTTGTCCGACGAGTTTCAGGTGATTGTGGAACTACTTTCGGAGTTTCAATTTTAAATAGTCCAGGACGTAAGTACTTACAGTTATAGATACGCTATATATTTTAATATTTATTATAATTTTTTTCGTTACTTATCGATTTAAAGTGTATATTTTATAGTCCAATTTTAATTATTTTTGAAAATTCATCATCGCATTTTATATATATATATTGTTAAAACAGTCTCATTATTCTGTTAATGTCAATTTTCTGATCTGTATGTTTGAACTTGTCCAAATAATGAAATATTTTTAGTTGTATTTTGATTACAAGAAAATAAACTATAGAGAGGTCAATTAAATAGATTTATAAACTTAACTAATTACAAAGTTAAACGATTATGGAGGTCTTTTATTCATTGATAATAAAAATATTCAGACTTTTGAAAAAAAAATTAAAGTTTTACACTATATTTTCTATTCAATATAAATAATATATTAAAAAACCATTGAAAAATATTTAAGTAAAGGACATTTTATACACCATTTGAAAATTTTATTAAGCAATTTGAAAGAAGAGTAATCATATGAAAAAGGATTTCAAAATTTTAATTACAATATTCAACATTACATTTGTTTTACTAATGCGAGATATTAATCTCTTTATTTGAGTTTTTATACGCTCTATTACTTCATTATATTCTTTAGTTTTAGTTTTATTTATATTTTTAACAAGTGATTGGCTTTTTGTATCTGAATTTTAATCTTTTTTCAGTGAATGAAATTTGAAAGTTTTGTTTTTGATTGAATATATTCATAATGTTGGTAAATTTTTATATGAAAAATATATAAATTTTAAATTTTAATTAAATATGAACTTAATTATTTTATAATGCATTTAAGATTTTCATTATTATCATTAGCGTTAATAAAGCACCAAATGGGGCGTTCATTCGGGCCCAAACTATCCCACTTTTATAAATTAAAATAATGAATTCTGAATTAATTCTTTTTTTGCATTCTTGGTGTACTTTATATGATTATTATATGCTATACTTTAATTTTTGATGACGACATAATTTCTTAATAATTAATCGTAGAAGTCATAAAAAGGCATCTAAATCAGTATAAATTTAAACCTGTTGATGCAATTACAGTTGGAAAACTTTATAAATGTAATCAATTGTTTTAACACTATAACAATATAATATGTTTAGTATGAAATTACAAAACATGTGTCATATGTGAGCCCCAATTAATAAATCAACCATGAATCTTCTTAATTAAATGTATCCTTAACCACTATGTTGTTGAAGATATTTAAATAATAAAATAAAATTAAGATTAAATGCGTAAAATGGATAAAAATAAAGGAATGATGTTTTAGAATTCTCAGAAGTAGGAGTAAATGAAAAATTGAAAAACAAAAGAAAATACCAAAAATTAATGAAATCAAACTATGGAACAAATAAAGTCATTTCTAAAATAGTACGTCATTTAGTAAAGTATTAAAGTCATCGACAGCTTGTCCGAGATAACAGATATATCACATAGGAAGTCGGAGGTTTGGCGATGAACCATGATTGGAAAAGTGGAATCAACAGCAAATTATTTTTAAATGCCATTAAATAACAGTATAAAAGCGAAACGCGAGAAAGAGACAAAGAAAAACGAAACGAAATGAAAAGACGAAGTCGAAATATTATATAAAATTATTGAATAAAAGTATTGGAAAGTCAGAGAAAACATTTCAAATTAAATCATAGTTAAAACTATTTATTTCGAATAGCCAGTCTTTTTAATTTAAAGCAGTGGTCATAAATTCTAAGTCGTAAATAATAGTGCTAGGGGAGGTGTAATAAGCAGTCAATAACCCTTTTTGGAATATTGCATCATTTTGAGTCATTGTAAATTTGTAATCAATTTTGCTAATTAATAAAAGTTTATATTGTCTGGAATTCGTTATTGTGATCAACTAAGGCACGCTTTGTAGTCAAATCATTCACTTTAAATGTCACAATTAACCGACAATCCCAACAATGCATTGCAAAGCTTAATAAATATGTCAGCGTTGATGGAACTAAGGTTTTGTGAGTGCTTAAAATATTTGAAATTTTATTTTGACTTGCTATTTATAACTAATAAAAAAGTTAGATGTGTATGATCTTGTCGAAAAAAAGAAAAAGATAATGATTAGAAATGAATAGTTTGTTCAAAGCTGGTTTAGTTTTAAATAAATTAACATTTTCTTATTTATTTCTTTTTACAAAGCACGAGAACAAACTTGATTACTTATTTGATAAACTTGTAATTGGGAGGATTTAACTATCTTTTATTTCATGATATAGAATTAATATTTATTATTTATTAAATTATTTAATTAGTTTAAATAAATTGCTACTATACGTGTAAAATTTAAGAATTACATAATTTTTTTTGTCTAATTCAAGTATGAAATAAATAAAAAAATTGATTTTATTTAATTTAATATTTCATATATTAGAAAAAAATATAATTTGCATATCTTAGATTTTATTTAATTGCAAATTTTTAGGAAAATTAAGAACTAATTACAGAAGAAAATAATTTCTTATTTATTTTGTTTTCAAATATGAATATTTCTTGTTTTCTTTTTGATTACTAAAATGACGAAATAGTTGAAACAAATTTAATTCGACTATTATAGTTTGTTGCGGCTTCTAGAATCTAGAATGAGATTTTATTTTTATGTATTTTTTGTCCTCGTGAATTCTTACAAATTATTTTAATTTTTGTTTGAAAATTATGGATATGATTTCAATTTTAAGCTATTGAAATTGGAATTATAAAACTCAGTGTTAACAGTAAGCCCTGTAATTAAAAAAAGATAATTCAATGTCTTTTTAATCATCTTGGGATTTATTAATATGTTTAATTCTCTTCAGAGTATTTGTTTTTAATGTAAAATTTAGAATTTATATTAAAATTATTAAATTGATCATATAAAATTCAATTACTATTATCAGATTCTTTTACAGTTCTTTAATGAAATTAATAGGATTTATGGTAGAATATTCTATTATCATATTTGGTACTCAATTATTACATCATTTACATAATTTTATATTAGCGTAAATTCATAAAATCTATCCCATGGGTTTCCAACCTTTTTAACTAGAAGACCGCTTAAGCAAATCCACAATAAATAGTTGTTATATAATATCTTTCCTTTATGATTTACTTAAAAGTGGTACTCTTCAAAATTCACTGATGACATGCATTTTTCAAAAAGTGCAAAATTTGAAACACTTCCTGAAACTTGATTAATGAACTGGATGGACATGCGTTCTTGTTTCTATCTTGAAACTACGTGCAAAAATTATTTATTTTATTTTGGTTCATTTGTGCTATAGTTTTATTTTAAAAATGTTTTATACAAGGTGGGGCAAAGATATCTGAAATATTTGAAATTTAAATAAAACCAAATTAAAAATAAATAAATAAAAAAAGTATTTTTATTTATCAACTGTACATATCATGCAATTTTATTTTATGTTTGAATAATAAAAAAGTATTTTAATTTGGTTTTATTTAAATTTCAAGTGTGTCATCTCTTTTTGGCTCACCCTGCATAATGCATTATTATCATAAATGACTTCATGAGAAGAATTGTCCACTACTTGGGACTCCTTTGACTTAAGCCACCATTAATTACAATTTTGAATAATGAATTTTTTTCAACATCCAAATATTAAAATATGACAAATTTCTTTGTGTAACTTCTTATAAATAAATATTTAACTTGATTTTTATTCTAAACTTAAATGGTACCAAATTTTTATTATAATAGAGAAAACCTCCACTGTTATTCTATATTAGACCGAGAAATTTGCAAAGACCTTTTAAAATCGTTTATATTTAGAAATTCTTGAATATTAAACCCGAAATATAAAATGTATCAATTTTACTGATAGGGCCGCAGGCGGTAACAATACACAGATTTCATCACCATGAAAGTCATCTTTTGAAAAAATATTAATTCATGCTTTGTTGTTTTTTACAAAAAGCATTTTTTGGAGCACTAGTTAAAACCTGTCTAACATCATTTATTATTTATTTATTTAGTTATTATTATTATTATTATTATTATTATTATTATTATTATTATTATTATTATTATTATTATTATTATCATTAATTATATAGTAGTAAATTATTAAAAAATACTTTATAATATCTTACTTATTAATAGTTTTTCAAAAATAATAGTCAATTTATTTACCGTCACTTTTTTACATAAATTATATTCGATTTATTATTTGAGAAATTAGATATTTGAAATGGAATTAAAAAAAACACGCAATTATGATGGTCTCATTACCAATAAGAGTCTATTTTATACATTCATTGCTAGTTTATGCTCACTTAAAGTCTAAATAATTAATATTTTCCAGGGTGTATACAAAATTTCAATTTTTTAATTTATGTTGATTAAACTTGTTGGATTATTTTTCAACAATTTTCAGTTTCAATTATAAATTCTGGCTTAATAGAAATTTTGAATTTTATGTAATTAACTTGAAATTGATGCACGATATTTTAAAAATTGTAAAATTAAAATTATTTTATTATATTGTATTATATTGTATTATTATTGTTAAATTTTATTATTATTATTATTATTATTATTATTATTATTATTATTATTATTATTATTATTATTATTATTATTATTATTATTATTATTATTATTATTATTATTATTAATGTTAAAAATAAATTTTCCAGTAGCGGAATCATTTTTTAAAATATAAATAACTATGCAAACTATAATCCGCTGTATTTATTCATAAAATGAAATATTTATATCTAAAATAGATCCTGATCAATCCAGTTGAAAGACTTGTTAAATTTTCTATTGGTGTGATCAGGATTTATATTTTAGATCGAAATATTTCCTTTTATGAATAAATACTGCGAATTATAACTTACATAGTTATTTATTTGAATTATAATAATAATAATAATAATATTATTATTATTATTATTATTTTTTTTTATTATTAGTTTTATTAAATTATTTAATGTTTTAATATTTTCGCTATATAGAAATGATTTTCTAACTTGTTTATATTAAATTTTGTATTCTATTTGGAATAGTTTCTGTTATTATTGTCTAGAATTGATATTAAAATATTTTATCACAGACGCCAATGTAATTCATAAATAAATTTATGTATAATTTTAATTATCTCTAAAATATGTATACAATATCACTGTCTATGTTTTCATAACATAAATTGGGAAATATTTATATTTATTTATTTAATTTTAATAATGGGTATTTATAAATATTTTATAATTACAGTGAATTTATAAAGTAACTATAATATCTTAATCTTGTTATCTGATTATAATTAGATAATTTTGATATTATATTTAATTCTCAACGTGACGACGTTTAATTATGTGAAATACGATTAGTGTTGGTTAAATTTTAATAATATTTAGCTGATTTCATGTTTTAAATAAAATTATCATAAATTTACCTCTAACATTTTTCTTCAAAAACTGATTGTATATACTTTGCTATAAATTTCTTTAAATTTATTTACAATGTCATTTGAAAAGAAATCAGATGTGAAAATTAAATATGTAGGATAATGATTATGTTCATTGTTTCAATTATCCAGTAAATCAAGGTTTCCCTAAGTGGGTTCCGCATCAGATACTTTGAATATCATGAATAATTCTAGAAGACAAAATATTTTGAGATTATAATAAAAGATGTTGCATATTACGTTAATACATTCAAAAAATACTTAATTATTTGCAATGAAATTTTTTAATATTTTACATATTACTGTTTAAAATTTGTTTTCTTATTTTTATTATTATGATGCTTAATTCTTCATTTAAAGTTTTAAAATAATAATTCCTTAACTATATTTAGTGACCAAAACCAAAATCAAAAATAGGATAGATTCTTAATTCTCAATTAATGAACTTCATGGCCCGGAACACATCTTTTTCAAAACACATAATTTATAAACATATTTGCTGTCGATTTTATTCCTTTTCTTCCATGAATCGTTTAAGCAAAACTTTAATCTTTCGCTTTTGTTGATCTTATTTTTCTTATTTTTCTTCTTTTTCCTATTATTAAAACAAATATTATTATTATTATTATCGTGCTTTTTATATCATTTTTTAGCTAAAATAAGAAGGTCTCGAATCAAAGAAGGCAATCAGTTATCTATCCGATTGAAGCAAGCAAAACTCGAAAGTTTGGAAAATGAAGATATTAAAACGAAATTATTAATTGAGCCAATTGCACATAGAGTAAAAAGTAGTAATTCAAGATTACAAAACAACAAAAGACCAAGGGGTAGACCTAAAAAGTTAATTACGAATCACGTTAATACAGAATCAGAAATACGTGATATTGACAAATTGAAGGAAACTTCTAGTGATATCGTTGAAGATAAAATGAAACTAGAATCATTGCATTTAAAAGTATATATTTATCCTGTAATTTTATAAACAGATTATTTTTCTATAATTTTTCAGAGTGAATCAATTTCTAATTCATTGGTTGATAGTACAAGTGAAGAAAAGTATTCCATACAACTTAGTACATGTTCCACTCCTGATACTATAAAAAGTCGCAGTCCCATAGCTATTAGTGGAACTATAGCAGCAACGATAAATTCAACGGCTTCAATTTCTCAAGTAACATCATCTACAAACGAAAACAATATTAAAAAAGTAGTTATTTAAATGTTTTGTGACAAGGTTCGCGATAAGGTAGATCTATGCGATCCAAAAATAGTTAAAATTGCGTATTTAACAAATAAATATTGAATCTGAAATGAATAAATCTAGTAGGCTAGAAATATTATTTATATAACGAACTAAAAACAACTTTTATTTCTTAGAAAAATGTCTTTAGAAACAGGACTAGGTGACTTGAGGAAGAAATCCATAAATGTTTTGCTACGCGACCCTCTTTAGCGTCAGATTATGACTCTTTAAATTCTTGAGATAATTGACAAAGTAAAATTATAATGGGACTAAACATATATTTCAAGAAAGATATGGCAGATGTGGCTGACCTAAGATCTGAATTCCTGTTGCATCATTGAATTCATAGTAATATAGTATTAGTTTTCCCTATTGAAGTTTAATGACAATATCTGTAATAAGATGTAATTTAAAATTAAAATCCAAGATTTAATTATAAAATCTATTGATTTTCCTTGATCGATTTGTTCGGTTTCTTCAACTTCAGCAGCTACTTCTGATGATTCGATTTCTTCAGCAAATTCAATGATTTTGTTGGACATGCTTGAATTTGAAAAAGTCATATACAATTATCAGATTATTTAAATACACCTCCGAAATATTTATGTTTATTGGACAGAAAAAAAATGTAATTTCCTATTATCACAATCATAAGTATTGACAGAAGTGAGGTGTCATTCGTATTTCAAACTCTTACTATCATGAGTACGTAAGAGAAGGAGGATGGAGTAAACCTCTTAATCATACATCGACAAAAAAATTTATTCAATTAATAAAAATAATTATAATATTTGACATATAATTAATAGAAACCTCCAACCAAACAAACATTTAAAGATATATTTCGACAGCCTCATTGTCATCATCAGGCGTGATAGAAAAACCATAGATATTATAGATTTACTAGCTATGATCCGTCAAAATGATAGCATTTTTCATGTTAAAATTTCAGTTTTAGATAATTAGTTATTTTTTTGTCCAAGTAGTGAATAAATCAAAATACATAGTGAATAAATCAAAATCTTTTAAAATGCTATTTTTTATATTTAAAATTTTTGTATAAAAGGTAGAAAATTTTATATAGAAAAAAGTCAATAACTTATAACTAATTAGTATGTTTTTTAAACCTTTAAATAGTGTTATGGCTATACATTGTTACATGGAAAATTTTGTAATTGGATTAAATAAATTATAAAATTATAATGATTATTTTAAAAATTGTTTAATTTAATTTATGTTTGTCCTGTAATTTTATAAACAGATTATTTTTCTATAATTTTCCAGATGAATCAGTTTCTAATTCATTGGTTTAAAATAATTATAAAAATAATTATCAAACCATATTTTCCAAATAACTTAGAAAATCTTTTAAAAACAAAGTTATTTTTTAACCACTAAAAAATTAAAAACACTCAAACTATTTAGAAACATTCAAAAATTTCTTTATAAATAATTTTTAAACCTCTCCATTTTGTAAAACATTGAGCCCCTTGCAAATCTTTCTTCATTATATCAAATTTGAGAAGTTATTGATAAAATTATAAATAAGCTAATTTATCATATTGTCCATAAAATCTTTTCATATAGAAGATTTTATTGAAAAAAATGTTTTTAACAAAATTAATTTAATCAAATTAATTTGCAAAAGAGAATAATCAATTTTATTTTTACTTTAATTAAAATTGTACATAAGTAACGTATCAAAATTAATTCTGAATATATTTAAATATATTATATCTTGTTGAACCAGTTTTTATTTACACACAGTATGTGTTTTCTTTTTCTCTCCAGATTTGGAAAATTTATTATTGAAGTTAGAAATATTTTTTTGCTAATATGAATAAAATTTTATATTATATACGAATTTGTTTAATAATAATAATAATAATAATAATAATAATAATAATAATAATAATAATAATAATAATAATAATAATAATAATAATAATAATAATAATGTATTTATTAAAAGGCTTGACTATGAATCAGTAAATATATCGATAATTTTTTTTATATTCACGAATTTTAGGGACTGCCTTTTTCAAGTGATTTTGATCCAAAGAAATCAGTGGTAAAATTTGAAAAAAGTAATACAATAATAATAATAATAATAATAATAATAATAATAATAATAATAATAATAATTATTATTATTATTATTATTATTATTATTATTATTATTATTATTATTATTATTGCAAAATTAATAAATAATAAATAAAGCTGCATCCCAAAAAGCACTTTTTTAAATATATATTTAATTATTTGTTAATAATAAAAAAAATTTTTCAAAAATAAGTTTATAATAATAGTTAATCTAAATGTTTTCAGTTAATACTACAATTAAAAATGTCATTTTAAAATTCAGTTATTGTATAATTTTAAATTTTCCATGTCGAATATATACACGTATATAAATCATCCAAGTTTCAGCTATGTAATAAAATGCGATATATTGTGAATTATTTATTTCGGTTAATTGATGAAAATTTCTATTTTCATCTTCACCTATTTTTTTCTTTTAATTTGACTATGCCTCTTGTTTTAGTCAAATAAATAATAAGAATATATAGAAGATTGGAATTGTATTATTATTTTCGAATAAAAAATTGTGAGAGACTTGAAAGTGTATTTTTTACTGCTTTATTTTAACAAAATTATTAACTCATTATACTAAGATATGTACAGAAATTGTACAATGAAGAGATAAACAGTGAGAAATTTTCAGGTCACATAGTACTTGTATAATATATACCAATTCAAGTCTAATTCATTGAAATCATTATCATACACTTTCAAATGAACTGTTTTCTACAATAAATTGAGAACAGCTTCTACAGAAATCGGATATAATAGGGCAAATAGGAGAATGTAATTGATTCCTATAAGTATATCCATAAGATATTTGATCTGAGCATCTGCAAAGTTGTTCTTTTATTGAATTTATTGATTTTCACAATAAAAATAAACTTTGTACGGACTGCCGAAACGTGCTATATTTCAGACAAATTCTATAAAATTTTCATACTTATTTTCAGTAATTCAATCAGTTTAGTATTAATATTTGCTTTAACTGATTTTTTACCGTGAGCCCCATTTGGGGATCACTTAATTATATTTTATTATATTAGCAACATTACTTTGACAGATGTCATATATTTTTGAGGTTATATGTCATTTAGAGAGTGTACTCCAGTGTATTAATTTTCTTTCATTTTGTGAGTATTATTGTAAATATTGATTGTTAAAGTTAAATTTGAAGTTGTTTTAAAATATATTGCAAAATTAAATTTGGTAAAAAATTGATTAAAATCACTTTAAATTATTCAATTAAACCTAAATGAATCTGCTGCTGAATTAAAGCCAGAATAAAATTCCAGTCCATAATATAATAATAATAATATTAATAATAATAATAATAATAATAATAATAATAATAATAATAATAATAATAATAATAATAATAATAATAATAATAATAATAATAATAATAATAATAATAATAATAATAGTGTAAGTCACAAGTCTGCGAGTGCAATATTGATTGTTAATTCACTCATAGACTGTCATCGGAAAAATATTGTTGTTATTCATTTAACTTAATTGATACAGACAGTATCAGATACATTTCAAACTATTATTTTAATTTTTCATTAATAATAAAATCAGAAATAAAATAAACAAAAATCTTTTTTTCAATAATTATTTTATCAAACTGATTCTAAAAAATTGATTGTAAAAATAAAATCATGATTTTCTATCGTAGATTGATTGGTAATATCAATTTATAGAGTCCTCGAAAGTCTTGTACCTAATTTATTAATTTTAATTTATTTTGACTTTGAATTAACATTAACATTGACTGTGCTCTCTTGTACAAACAAAATGGGTTAGATTAGACTTTCTAGGTTTTGTTAGACAGGGGCTTGTTTTCAGAAGGTTTCTTATAATTATTAGTAATATATTGGTTTCATTACCCTTTAAAATAAAAATTTATAATTTAAATAATTGAATCGCTTTACAGAAAGAATTTTCATCTAACTAAAGTGAATAATTCCTGTAGAATTCCATTTACTTTAATTTAGATTTCGAATAGAGATCATTGTTTTTTCTATTTAACACAAATTCGTATTTAATAGAAAAAACATTGATCTATTGTCGAAACGAAGAGAAATGAAATTCTAAATGTAAAAAAACTATTGTACAAAAAGATAAATCAATATTGTATTTCATTGAATATTTTAAAAACAGCAGAAATGTAAATAAATCTTTATTTGTAGTAATCACTGAAAAATCTAGGAATGTTATATTCATTTTGATGTTTCGTTTTTGAAAGTTTTGTTTATCTTTAGGAAATTCTGTAATGTGAATACTTTATTAATTTTTCTGATTTTTGAAGCTGTTGTTTTTGCTTTACTCTTTAAAATTCAAAATATTTTTCTAGACTATTGGTATTAGCCTTCTTTCATTCCGTATCTTCTTTAATTTTCTTTTTTTATAATATCCCACTACCCAAAATTTTGTAACTGGTAGAATAGTATTTCGTAAAATTTCTTAATTAAGTTTAAAATTGAAATTTATATTTAAACTAATAAACTAGTAAACATAACCTTATAATTTTCATATTAATGTTTGTAAGATTTCAGATCAAAACAATATATAAGGTACACGCTATTTTGACACAGCTTCATACACACACACAGAGTCACATTTTATATATTTAAATAATTCATTGAAATAAATGGTGATTTTAAATAATTGAATTTTAAATTATAATTCTTAAACCTTTCCATTATTACTATAAATTAAGTTTTTTAGAAATTCATTGGAAAGACTTTCGGATTCAATGAATTCTTTAGAGCAGTCAGATTTTTAATGTGCGTGCTTAATGGTGTAAGCTATATACCATAAAATATTGAGATAATTAAAGTACTTTTAACACTAAAGCTACCATGCGCGGCCAGATGACTGTTTTTGAAATTTCGTTTAGAATTTCTTGTATACAACGTTACTGTATCGCCATGTAACTTACTGACTTTTCCTATAATATACATACAACTCATTCTTCAATATTCACAATTTTCTTTATTGTTTATTTTCTCAATTTTTTTATTGCATGTCTAGTCTACCACAAGCGGTAATTTGACCATTTGAACAATTCATGTTATTTACTAATACTATTTACTACTGGAAAGCGTACTCCTGAAATTGTTTAACAAGTCCACGGTTTAATTGTGGATCTACAGTGTACACCTGTAATTCCCAAGGTGATCTATATCGACTCACAAGGGTCTACGACAACCTACAAGGAATCCATGTCAGCGAAAAAAATGGGGTTCAACGATAGTGGATATCATATAAGCAGGTCGTGACTTTAGTTTTGGTATTCCATGAATGGAATAATCCACAAATACAGATAATACATATTTACTTGCATAATCCTCAAAAACGGATGTCATATTAGAAAGAGGAATTGATAGTAATAAGCACTAACGAAGGACGATCTTTCAAAGTGAGTAGTACTATACAAGATATCAAAAATACATTTGAAGTTGATGAATTGACACCAAGTCAATCAGCTATCAATTTATTCGGTTTGATAACAGAAATCAACGAAGCCAACGCTTACAAAACGTTAAGTTCGCTTTGATCTCTGAAGTTCGGTACAAATTTATCGAAAACACCCAAAAATGTTATAAATCAGGAGCTTATTTTTCTATAGATAAACAATTATTGTCAACAAAAGCACATTGTAGATTTATTCAATACAATAAACCGGACAAATTTGGCATAAAATTTTGGTTGGCTTTTGATGTAAGTAGTAATTATATAGTAAACGGCTGTCCGTATTTGGGTAAAGATGAAGGGAACGAATCATCGGTCCCGATTGGGGAGTTTGTAACTTTGAAATTAGCAGAACCATATACGGCCCATGGGAGAAATATAACTACTGACAATTTTTTTACAAGCGTGTCATTAACGAGTAAACTTCAAGCAACAAAAAACTAATCTTGTTGGAACTATTCGCAGAAATAAAAGAGAGCTACCAAAATTAGCTAGACAGGCAAAAGATGGTATGACACGTTTCTCAACAATAATATACAAATCGAATGATTTTATTCTTACAATTTACAAAGCTAAACCCAATAAAAAAGTCTTGATACTTCGTTCAATGCATTCATCCGTTAAATTTTAAAAAGGTAGCACCCGTATACTAGAGAAAATTAGATTTCAAAGATGACCTTTACAGGTATTTTTCAATATCTTAGATTTAACCGGGATAAATGCTTGGATTTACTACAAAGAAACGACCGCTGAAGATATATCGATGAAGATCGAGGCAAGAATTTTTTTTCCAATTGGCAGAAGAGCTTGGGACCGAATATCAGAAGGAGATACAGGTACGAAAAGAATGTTCATCAGAAACAATAACAAATACAGCTACAGATTCATCTGGACGGAATTCATGTCAAATAAGATATTATAAAGTTAATAAGACTAACAAAATTTGTGTAAAATGTAAAAAACACGTATGTGGAAAATGTGCAATATAAAACACTAGAATTTGTAAAAAATGTGCTGAAAATGCATAAATGCAAATACAACTTTTCTAAATTGAAAAAGTATTTTATTTACTGTGCAATTTGCTAAAATCTGTTTCTATGTTAACGATACATATTTTTTGTAGCGTTCATTTGACGCTCATGGTAGGAAAGCAAACATATTACTTAAATGTTTTGTTTTACAAAGAAACTATTTTGTTGTCAGAAGTAAAAATGACGTGGTCAACATAGAAAAGTAAATGTATAATATAAATGAGACTTTATTAAACGAAATATTTCTGTAGTTATTATTATTTCAGCGAATTTACAGACTGGTCAGAAAATCTGTACTTAGTTTTTGAGCAAAAAAATTGCGGATGGTGAAAATTTAATTTCTGAATTGGTTAATGTTTTTTTTAATTATTCAAGTAGCATTAAATAGCTTTAGTATATTTTCCTGTATGTTTCCCCGGTGAACAGTTTATTTTTGAAAACCAATTTTCCTGATTTTCCCTTTAAAAATTTATTATAAATATAAAATAACTGAAATATTTTAAAATCAAGTGTACGCTCACATTTGACCGGATCTAGATTTTAGTGAAATAAATACCAAATCCTTAAATGTTTAAAATATCATCATATAAAGTTTATATTATAAACAATTGTGTATTCTATAACCTGCCGGGATCAGTTAAAACAGCTACATTTGGCTGTTGGTGACATCAATATATTTCTTTAAATATAAATTAATAAGTCATTTTTATTAAATTTTTGAGGCCATAGTATCAGAAATGGTAAAGTTTGTTTTTCTTTTAATGCGCATGAAAATACTTTTGTATAAACGTATTTAAATCATAGATTTTTCAGTGGTGTTTTAATTGCATTTGATATAGATGATTATTTTTGATAATATTATTATCAATGTAATAAGTAAATCATATTTAATGACTATTGTGTTTCAGATGACATTATTCATTGTCAGAAATTATTTTCTTCATTTCTTTAACAATAATAGATTTTCTGTCATATATTTATTATTTGTCAGTATTCTTTCGATCATCTCATTTTTTTTCGGTTTTCCATCAATCATTATTTTAGATAAATGACACGTGTTATTTTAATTCAACTAACATTAAATGTTGAGCTCTCTACAAATTAAAATATTTTCGGGTTCTTGGTTTTTTTTTGTTACTCAAAATCCAATCTTTCACTTAAAAATCAATTATAAACCACAAACATCAAGCATATTGAAACAAAATTACACAAATTCAACATATTTATAAATAATTGAGCCGTTTATTTTGAGAGTGTGAAAGTCCATAGAGAGAGATTTAAGGATTTACGTTTCAATAATTTAAAAATATTGACAATTTACATCGACAACCTTTCTGTTTTGTAGCTATAAATAATGTAAATTTATCATTCAATAATGTTTATTATGATTATTAAATCTATTTAATTCATCATTATCAATTCATTTGTAAAACATTTGTAATTTTGTTTGAATAATATATACATCTTTGGCTGGAATTCCTAATTACAAATGGACTTATTCCACTTTCAAAATTAACGGTTAAATTATACATAATAAAATTTATATTTCTACTTTCATATTAAATATTCCGTATTGAAATTCATTATTAATGTGCTGGCTGGGCCTAAGTGCTCAACAATATTATTCAATTCAAAATGGCAAAATGGAATTCACCTAGTGCGACGTTCCGATATTTTAAAATCTATTTTCTGTTTAATTTTAAAAATTATTTACTGAGTAAAATTTTTACTAGATTAGAACTAGAAAAGTTTATTATTTTTTAAAATTAATATTGAAATTAATAAACTATAGCTTAACTCTTCATTGAACTCATTATGCCCATCAACCGTTTAAGGTTCAACGGCTGCCTTCAAACCTTCATCGTTCACATTAATGCACTTAAAATAATAAAATCTTAAATTTTGTTCATCAGAAAAACATTTTATACAAATAAAACTATAATGGAAACATTATATTAAATAAGCAAGTTTTAATTGTATAATTTCTATAAACCCGTAATAATTCAATTGAATGTTTCGAAATGAAAAGCAAATGAATTTAACATAATTTATTATGTTTCTTAATGAGAACTGCTTTGATTCTAAATTAAAAATAAGTTTTAATTTTGGTAGACGTTTCCATCAACACGTTCTTTTCTGCTCATGATTAGCTCCAAAAAGGTTTGTTTGAAGAAATACATATAATATAATAGAGATGTTTGTGTTTACTTAAGTAAATAAATTTCCAATTATTTATCTCTCTCTGTTTTTATTGTGTTAGTTAAAGCTGTACTATTTATGATACTTTGCTCATCTACTGGTATTTGTTCTCCATTGCTAATGCCATTGCAAATCAGGCATCCCACCCCTCCCCTGCCACTCAAGTCAATTGAAAGTTTCGTAATGAAAACAATAAAAAAGTTCACATTATCATCAATTGTAATTGCAGCAGAATAGACAATATTTTTTAAATAAATCTCCATGATAACATATTTTATTAAATTTGCCATTTATTTCTAAACAAAATCAGATTTGATATATATTTCTATATCTCGCCTGACATAGTTTTCTCTGATAATTTAAAATAAGTTATTTTTTGATTTCAAATATACATATATTATTATTGTTCAATTTTCAATGAAAAATTTGAAAAAGTCTCTTTTTATTAATTTTTCCGTTTATATCTTTTATTTCGACTGACTTACTTTGGCATATCTTTGTTTTCAGCTTTCCAATTTTTTATAAATGAATCATTGCTTTAAATAAATTGCTGTAAATAAATATCTAAATTAGTTAAATATTTCATTCATGTTTAGAATTGTAATGTCAATGATAAAAATATTTTTCATTTTCTAAATTTTCTTTAATTTCCAACTCATAACTGTAAGATTTTTAATTGTCCAAAAATTATGCAAAAAATATAAAATGACGAAACGCGTCATTTTAGATTGAAAATTGAAATATTCAGTCAACAGCATCTGTTAAAGAATAAGTTAAAGTTAAAATTAATTTAAATTTATCTAGATATTTTATTAAAAATTTTGAATAAATTTTTTAATTGCAAATTGTTTGAAAGAATATATTTAAATAAATCTGGGAAATATTCACTCATAAAATTTGATATTCGATACAATTTTTATTACTAAAATTTTCGAGGAAAAATATTTAAAAACTATTTTTTTTGACAATTTATCAATATTAATTTTATATTTTAGTTTGGAAAAGCACGTAATTTTTCTTCATATTTCTCTATCGATTGAAAATTTTGCATTAAAAACATAATAGATTTTTGTTTTTTAAAAACAACATTTATATTTCTATGAAAAAAAGAAATTTTAATTCCTTTTGGAGCTTGAAATGAATTTAACTACTTTTAGTAATTATATCTAATGGGTATTAGAAATTATGACATGTGATTTCATTTCCTTTTTAATATTTTCTATTCCTAGTTTGTATGCTATTTCTATTCCTATTTAATGGAATTAACAAAATATCTTTGAAATATCTTATTTACTATAGGCTAAATTATGCTATGTTTTAATATACTATATTATCGGGGTCGGATCTTGGAGCTTTGTTCTCTATTCTATAAGTTTTTACAGTAAATCCCTGCATTTTAATTAATAAAAATTAATTATAAAAAAGTTGAACACATAAAGACACTTGGAAAAATACTTTTTTAAAAATTCGTATTGGATAATATTGATCTACAATGTAGAAAGAAATTGAGATAAAATGTTGAAAGTTTTTACTGATAAAATAAAAACTTAACATTTTAAAGATAAAAGATTTTGCAGACGAAAAGGCAAAACTAAATTTTGGAATTTATTAAAATAAAAAATTCACTTTTGTTCTGTAAAATATTATTGTTTAATAATTGATTTTTTATACTTTTGTTCAATTTTATCACCTGTTATTAATATTATTTTTCTTTTTTATTGTTTTTGAGATATAGTAGAGTAAATATCTAAAAATGAAATCATATTATAGAGTAGTGTTTTCAAAGCTGTGTACAGGGGAAGACCACATTTCCATATGGTGGAAACGAATTTCTAGTGAACTGTAATTCTTTTTTAATTTTAATTTCTTTATTTGGATTGTTTAAAATATATTAATATAAAAAATTAATTTAAATTTGTTAAAGGGCCTAGTTTTCAACTTTGTTAATGCCCACGATTGAACGCAGTCTGGATGTAATTAATTACTAATTATGTCCATCTTAATTATTATCAAATTCTTTATTTCACACTTAAAGTCAATGTTTTTATTTATTTACCATTAACTAAATAAAACTTAAATAAAAATCTGAAATAATGATAAAAAAGATTGATGATTAAAATACTGATGTATTGGTAAAGATGACAAAAATATTTCATCAATGACCAATAATAAATTCATTGTAACATAAAGTAATTTATTTTTTAATAAAGATTTTTTAGGGAAGGTTATATAAAATTCGAAAAATGCTTTCCCATTTTACAATTTAAGTAAATTAAATAGAATAACATGCGATCATGTGAACTTGACCCCTGTTTACCTGTGTAGTCTAACCTTGACACTAAAATTTACTGTTTAAGTAAAATATAATTTTTTGTTTTAGAATAAAAGAGGAAGACCTAGAAAATATCCTTCTGGTATTCAAGAAGATTCAAATATTAAACTTACTTTATCAAAAAATAAAAGTGGCAATTTCGAAGTGCTCAGTAAATCTCAAGATGAAATGGAAGTCGAAGAAACGAAAACATGCCGAAAGTAATTGATTTTGAAATTATTTTATAAACTTATTTAAGACAATAAATGAATTTTTGAACGAATATAGAAGTAAAAATATGAAACAGAAATAATTTTAATAAAATTAATTTACAAGTTTAATTAATTGAAAATAATATTAGTTTTTATTTTACTTTTTCACTATTGATCTGAAATATTATGTTAGACGATAATAAATTTATTAATTCTTATGAAAAACCACAAATTAAATTTGCAGTTATTCTTGTCATCAAAAATTTAAATTTTTCATTAATAAATGAGTCCAATTCAGAATACATAATTATTTCGGTTAATTCTTAACCCTATCGTGTACAATGACGTGTATAAACGTTGTAGGAATATTTTAAAATTAAATTTATAAANTTTGGAATTGTTTAATATATAATTAATTTACATTTTGATTATTAAATTTGTATCCAATTTGACAAGTAAATTAGTTTATCGATATCAGTTGTAAAAATGCTCTAATATGGTCAGATAAAGTTATAATGAGACTATCAAGTTATAGGATTAGGGCAAATGTTAAACAAGCTCAGAATTGGAAAAAGGAGGATGTAATAAAACGGCTTATATATGGATAAAGTTCATTCATTTTCGGAAAAAAAGTACGAATTTTATAGTAGTTTTAATTGCAATCTTTGATAAGTTTTTAAATAAATGTATAAATTCCCTTTATCTTTTAATTGTATTTTCTATCTGAATTCTTTAATTTGAAAGTAGGTTTCAAGCAATGAATTGATTAATAATTCAACTGCTGGATGGGCGTAAGGAAGTTTTCACAGTGGGGCTAAATGGGCCTCATCGTGGCAATGGGTTATTGCAAATTTTATGAAGCAAAAAAATCGATAAAATAAGTTGAGAAAAGAAAGGATAACTGTTGCATTTGATTGTAAAGTTATGAGACGAAAAAAACAGTCGACTTTGGGCGATAAAATAGTAAACAAAATATTACTTTCAACTGTTTGTTTTTCTGTTTTAAAGTAATTTGATACATTGCGAGTTGTTCGGCAACTTCGGGACCTGGCTGGCGAGCTAAAATATGTTTCAATTCCACATATAACTTCTCTTTTTCTTGTATCAACATTTCCTTTTCCACGACTTCTTCGGTTTTTGTTATCAAACGTTTTTGTAAGGTTTGTATTTTTTGAATCATTTCAAAGGTAGAAGGATCACTTCCCTGTAAATTCAATGTAGAACAATTTTAAAATATTTAATCAATAAAAAAATTTGTTTTTGAAATTAAAATTCATTAAACTAAACTATTTCAACAAAAAAACCAATAACACTTTTTTCAAACCTCGGGTAAATATTCGAATTCTCTCCATTCTTCAAAATAGTTCATCTATTTATTTTATTAATGGTAAATTTTTTATAATAAATAAAAAACTTCAATAACTATTGGTAATTTGTGAGGCTTGGTTGATAAAATCATTTGATCGGAAAATTAATGTGTAAAATGCTGTCAATACTTGTGTTTTGAATGTTTTTAAATAGTTTGAGTGGCAAATTTGAATTTTAAATAATACAATCAATATTATAATTCAGTCAATATTAACTAAATATCTACCCTATGTTTATTGAATCAAGAACTCCTCTCAAGGCTATGAATTCAAAATACTTACATAGAACATTTCAAGATAATGCGGGTACATTAAAATTTTGTGGATCTTGTAGAAATTTTACGAAACGTCAATCATTCGTACAATTTTGTTGATGAATTAACTGGTACGCATACTCAAAACGTTGAGAATATGTAGGGTAGAAACTAATTGCCTAGCGGATTCTAAAATCATTATTGAAGTGCAAATAATTTTCTTAAATCTTTCTGAATAATTAGTGGTTAATGTTAGAGATAGTGACAAGTATAATAATTTAACCACTTGCGCTATGATTTAATTTTCGGTAGCTGAGCCGCGCTCTACTATATAAAGTATCGTAAGGCATCGACGCCTCACGGCAGTCAGCGAGCTCAGAGATTTGACCAGTGCTTAGCGCGAGGGTAGGGTCTTACATAAAAGATTTACACGAATATAAATAATTATTCACAACAACAATAAATTTTATTAATCAATAGTCTACTTTTGTTTTTGTTTTTGCGATACACGTCACTTGCAGTTCTGAAAAAAATCATCAAGACGTGCCTGGCACGTCAATATAGCGCAAGTGGTTAAACAATGCATTTATATGGCTAAAGGTAATATCTTCCCAATTCTAAAATAGTGATAATTTATGCCAAGGTTTCTTATCTTTTTAATTTCATACTTTTGTCTGATATCTTACTGCTTCAATTAAATTAATTGGCAGATAGGAAAGTTGCAATTTGAAAATTCTTTCTATACGATTTTTGAAGTGATTTATGATAAAGAAATGTAAAAATAAATAAAATTTTATTTTGTTGCTTCAAAGAATAACTATTTATTATTGCATAAAGAGAGAGAAAGTAAAGTAAAGTAAAGTAACTGAAAGAAATTGATTCAAAAGTACAAAGTGATTTTGGCAAGCATTTTAATAATATCAAATCATGAATCCAAAATAATAATGATGTTTTGTTTATAATAAAAATATTACATTTTGAATTAATATATTTATCTTTTAGTTTCATCTTTAATCTTTTTTATTCAATAAAATAAAGGCTGTGCTGAAATATCGTGTAACTTATATATTGTTTTGATTTATAGTCTCACAAATATTAATATGAAAATTATTGAATTGTTAATTAAGTTATATGTAGAATATTAGAAATATATTTAATCTTAATTATTAGTTGTTTCAAAAATTTATTAAAACAAAAACAATTTTCCAATATGATATATGTGGAGAATTTAACTAAATATAAATAATATTTTGAGCAATGTAATTATACAATTTCTCAACACTGATTTTTTCCCATAGTATTTATTAACAAGAGTTCGAAGACTATAAATCAGTAAATATATTGATTTTCTTGATATATTTACTGATTTATAGTTTTCAAGCTCTTTTACTACAGTATATATGAAAAGACAAACATTTAGGACTCACTTAGAATACTTTTAGCTACGCTTCTTTCTTAGTATAATTACTATTTGAATTTAAATTATTTGAGTGAAAAAAATATATTAATCAATTATTCAGTGATAAATAAGTAAAATTAAAAATAACAAACCTCCAATTTCCGCCATCTGTGCACATTCATTGGATTTTCTAATTCTTCTTCCAAAGCTTTGCATCGGGTTCTTTCTCTCAGCAATTCCCGTTGTAAATGATAAACTTCTCTCTTAAGATCGTCAACATTGGCAACGCTTTTCTGGAGAATATTTTTTTCTCGCCTAAGTTTTTTAATTTCCAGCTTTAACAAACGAATATCATCTAATCTCTGATTGTATTGGACTTCTCCTTTATTCAAAATGGATTGTTGAATTTTAATTTTTTCATAAAGTAGAGACAATTCGTCATTTTTCCTAACCAATTGAGTGCCCAGAATATCTCGCTCACTAATAACCTGTTCCAGTTCTTTTTTCTGACGACCACGTTCAGCATCGGCTTCAACGATAATTTTTGTTAATTTCTTTTCTTCTGCTTCTTGAGCTTCGATATAAGCTTTATTTTCTGCTGCTTGGGCTCTTAATCGTTGAAGTTCACTGTTTAATTGATCTTTTTCTTTTTCTACCTTCTGTTTTTCAGCTTTCTCCTTCACTAGACAAGTTTCTTTCGTTGAAATTTCATCTCTAAGTTGATCTATTTGATGATTCATTATTTTTAGTTTTCTTTTCATTTCTGTGATTTCATCTTGAGCTTCTATAAGATTCTTACTGTATTGATTTCTATCAGCTCTAACTGCTTCATACAAGTTCTGCTGTTGTCTTAGTTTAGTTTCCAGCTCATAGATTTTTTTCTTGTAGTCGAAAATTTGCATTTCACGGATCTTCACATCTTCCATATGTTGAAGAACTTTCTGTGTCAAATCAGAAGCTTCATTAATGTATCTATCTCGCTCTTTTTCCAATTGGAAAATTATCTTTCTTTGTTTTTGAGCTTCTTCTTTATAATTTAGAATTTCTTGTTCAAGATTCTTTTTCGAGGTTTCATGCATTTTAACTAGTTCAACTTGTTTGTTTGTCTGATCTGATGCCTTTTTCAATAGTCTATTCAGGTTATCTCGTTCTTTTGTCAATTCCTCACACTTCCTTTTGTCTTCTTCCTGTTCCTTTTTAATATTATCTAATTCAGTATTGAGACGTGAAATTTCCGATTTCAACTTTTCTCGCTGTCTATCTACATCTGCTTTTTGATCTTCAACGGAACGTAACTTTTTATTAGTAGCTTCTTTGAGTTTTGAAAGCTTTTGAACTTCAATTTTTAAAGTATTCACTTCGTCATCTCGATTCTAAATTTAAAATTTTTAAAGGAAATACACAACATTTTGTTTTTTTTTTAATATTAAATTGTGAGGCGATTAACTAAATTAATTTAGTAAATAAAATATACGATCAAGTTTTATTTAAATAAATAAAAAAAATTCAATTTTGTGTATAGCAATGTTTTTCAACCTTTTAACAAAAATACTCATCTTGTCTCTCCTAGAGATGAAAAGTCCCTTATACAATTAATTTTTGTTTTTATATGGCCAATTATGTAGATTGTAAGTGTGTCTTAAAAAGTTAAAATATTTCAAAGGGACTGTGTTCAATAAAGAATAAAAGTATTTTGTGTTCAAAAATGTATAATAAAATCTCAATTTTCTCAAGTCTCCCCTACGATGCGAACGTCCCATTCTGGTGAAACAATCGTATTAAGGCTGGAATCTGCTATTTTATGGCTGAATTTATTTATTTTATTTTATTTAGTGAAATAATAACCCTTAAAAGTAGATATTTACATAAAAAAATTTTTAAATTGTTTTAATATTAGTTTTTTTTTAATATGCCGATTGGTATTTAGACTTTGCAAGCCCAACAGTCTTGTATATGATCAGGCAAAAATTAAGCAAGAATCCCACCGGCCAGTTATATAATTACTTAAAAACTTGGTCGTTTAATGCTTTGCAGATAACATGTTGCAGATCATGTTGAGTTTTACCATTTTGTATATACTGAACCATTTACATATTTTCAGAATAATATCTAGAAACCATTTTCTAACATTTTGGGTAAACATATATATATATATATATAATGGTAAAGTGAAAATTCAGATAGAAAATACTTTATTTTGATAAGAATTTTTACTTATTTTTTCACAGTCTTCTTTTAGATCGAAACATTTTGTCCAACGATTTTCCAATTTGTTTAACCTGTTCAAAATATAACTTTTCTCAAAGTTTGCAAAATAACCCTCTGTTTCGATCTCTTCATTTGATGAATATTTTCTCCTAGTCATTTTTCATATTTTGGAATAGAAGGAATTCACGGGGAGCCATGACTTTGCTCGCCGATGGTATTGTTTTTGTCTTTTTGAAGCTCAATTACTGGGTAAATTCCACTGTTTTGATTGTTCTTTTGTTTGTGGCTTGTAATGATGAATTCATGTTTCATAAACGGTCACTGAATGTTCGTAAGAAACTCTTTTTGATTGCGTTGATACATCTCCAAATATCATTGAAAACAAATCACTCGATTCTGTTTTTTGTCCCACAGTGAGCAATCGCAGCACCAATCGCGACCAAATTTTTCTCATCCCAAATTGTTGATGTAGGATGTTCCGTACGCATTCATCCAATATGTTTATCATCTGAGCAAATTCCAAACAAACAAACAAACATTTCATCTCTGCGATCTGGCAACACTATGTCATGAATTTTCTTTACAATTTCTTCAATAATCACTTAAATGGGACGTCCAGATGGCAGAGTGTGAACTCCGTTAACCATTTATGGATCATAAAATGTGAAGGAGCATAGTTTACTTAATATTTTTTCAACTTGTCTTCGGTTTGTCAAAAAATATTAAATTCATACATGTCAAATTTTAATGTTGAATTATTTTTCGAATTTATTTCCTGGTAGCAAGATAAATTAAATGTTAGACAAGTAAATGATAATAAAAGCCTTTTGCTGTGAAGTATATATTGAATAAAATGAAATAATTTTCGATAATAACAATAATCATTAATAATCAAAGAAATTGATAATGGTTATTGTCATTCATTCCATTCAATATATACTTTGCAGCAAAAGGCTTATATTATCATTTACTTATTTAATATTTTTCGATTTGTTTAATTTCTGTATTTTTTAAAAGATTATCTGAAAATAGCCGTCATTATTATCAATTAGAACTGTATATTTGTGGCAATGAGATAGATTAGATATTGGTAAAATTCAGAGAGAAACTTTTAAACGACTCCACAGTCTTGGTTCAGAGAACAACTCTTCCGGCTTCAATTGCTTCAATTTTTTGATATTTCATTGATAAAGCGACAAAGACATAAAATTGATATTTTTCATTTAAAAAAACTTTCTATAAAATTTAAATTTAATTTTTTGTAATTTTTTAAAAATATTTTTCAAATTAAAAAATTATTTGTTTATTGTTAATATATTTTTTTAAGTGAGTAAAAATAATAATTCTGAAATTTTTTTACGATTTATAGCTCATCTCTTAAGATGTACCTAGGTAGCGTTGGGAGGAAATTTTATTTTACTGTAAGAATAGCGCAATTAGAAAAAATTTATTTAAACTTGAAAAGCACTTTAAGAAAAAGCGGATAAATCAATCACAAATAAACTCACTTTTAACTCAATCATTCGATTTTGATTTTCTTGAAAAAGAGAATTTGTTACTTGTACCTGAGAATCGAGTTTTGTCTGTTGCTCTCTTAATTTGGCTTCCGTTATAGCATGTTGACGCTGAGTGTGCTCAAAATCACTCTTATACCTGTTAAGTTCTTCATCTTTGGTTTTCAATTCTTGTTTTTGTTTATCAATTGAAACGATGAGACCTTTTATATCTTCATTTCTTGCTTCGATTTCTGCTTTTGTTGATTTCAAATCTTTCTCCATTTTTTCTTTTTTCTTCAATTCACGCTGGGCCTCAGTGTTTCTAGTCTGTATTTCGGAATTCAAATCAGCAATTTTATTTTGACCCTCAGCAATATCATTTTCTAATTTTGCTATTCGAACTTTACTATCTTCGGCGAGATCGCGCAATTTCTTGTTTTCTGTCATTTGGGAATCTCGTTCTTTTGATAGTAGATCTTTAGCTTTTAACAGGTCAGTGACACTGAAAATTGTTAAAAGAAATTTCAATATTTTAGAAAGATTTTTGATAAGTCATAAAACGGGGAAACGTAATCTCATTCACGGGTCAGAGTTTCGGACACAGACATACATCAAATATTTAATTTGATTCAAAATGTCAGTGAAAGAATTCATGAGATTTTGATGTGATGAAGAATGATAAAAACAAATTATCAATTTTATAATAAAAAATCTAAAACGTCCAACAAATTATTCTCAAGGAAATTATTCTCATCATCAGTCTGACATCATAATCTGTGTCAAAAGTTATTACCGGAAACAATAATGCTATAATAGTTATGATTTAATGAGTTAATTAAATGATCTCAATAAATTTGTGACTGGTTGAATGTCAATTCTAGAGGATTATGATCTAATCACATATTACCTCAGAAAAAGATTTTCCCCACTTATTATTAAAGTTTTTATATAAAATTTTAAAATCCTTTAAATCAGTTACCCCTTTACAAATCTCTTAATGTTCATTGATATTACTCACACCTTTTAATTGGTTATATTCTTGATCTCCTTTGTGGAGATGACGGAAAGTCTGTCAAATGTATAAAAACATACACTAGATCAGACACTACAACGTTTTTGGGTTTGATATTTATTCCTATATATATTTAATAGTTTTAATGATTTTGACACTTTTTTAAATATATTGGAATGGCTCAATGATTTCATGGCAGAATAATACATAACGTATTGAGTGATGAGACAATCTCGGTCTTTTAACAACATATGTTTAGTTTTAAGTAAGTCAGTAACACTGAAAATTGGTAAAAGAAATTTCAATTTTTTAGAAAGATTTTTGATAGCTCATAAAACAGGGAATTGTGATGTAATTCAAGGGTCAGGGTTCCGAACATAGACCTTCATAGAATATTTTTTTCATCAAAAATGTCAGTAACAATGTTTCAGTACAAATTTCCTGTGATTTTGGTATGACAAACAAAGATAAAACAAACTATCAATTTTATAATATATGAGGTATTGGATGACAAGATTTCTGTTGAAAACCAAACAAATTGTCTTAAACTCACACTTTTTTGCGTTGATACGTTTTCGACTCAAAATACTATGTTAATAAAGAATTAAATTGTTAGTGTTTGAAAATTGCATAATACATCAATACAATAGAAACGGAGAAGAAAGAGCAGAAGGAATACATTGGAGTCGATTGAAATGACGATTTCCTTACGGAATACAAAACTCCAAAGAAGAGTTTGCTCGGTTAATGTAATAATAATGTGACAATGGACTACTTTATGAGGTTAAATATTTAAAATGACATTTATTTAATGAATTATAAAAACTATTTTAGGACATAATGATACGAGGAGAAAATGAAATGAGAACAGAACAAAAATGATGCTATAATAAATTTGCTAAATCGACATCCCTGAACTGAGTAATCATCTAGATCAACGTATATAAAATTCAAAATATAAAAAATATTTTAATATAATTAAATTAAAATTAATTATTCATTCATTACAAAAAGATATTAAATTCATAAATATATGGAAACTATTACATTTAATTATTTTTTTTCAGTGAGAAAAGTGATGCTGATTCTTTTCCTGCCAACTCTAGTCAACAAAATTATAATGTAATACCAAATAGAATGGAAATACATTTATAAATGAATAGCAAATGGTCAAAGCTTTATTGTATTTTTGGTATTAGATTAGCAAAGGTTTAATGAGATTCGCCGAACCCTAGAACCAAGCTTAGAGGGGCAGAAATATACCCTCGCCACTGGCTAAATAACCTAACAGCAGTCTATATTAGGGTTTCTCAACCACTGATTCGTGGAAATTTTAAAAATATAGAACTAGATTACACATTGAAATAAATAGGTAAATAAGAATAGAACAACACTAGTTCAAAATAATGCACCGCCTGAATCAGATGTTTCAATCTGTTATCAAGTCAACGCTTCTCTCGTTCAATTATATCTCGATTTTTTCAAATAAAAGCCATTATTCAAAGAATTCAAACCAAGAGCCCAGGAATAATTACAGATTTTATCCCTGTTTAGCCAAAGATGACTCCTGGGATTGGAAAAATAATTTCACAGCAGATTCAGGCTTATATCAGTTACAGTAGCCATTAATTTGTGGGCTATGTTGCACATATTCACACATGACAATTTAGGTACCGTGTGAAAACTGCTGTAAAGTTCAAAAACATATTCAAACAATGAATTCATTTAATAGCAAATAATAGAAACTGAGAACATGCCTGTGCAATGTGATTAATGGTCCAAATACAATTGAAATACGATTGATATAAAACTTCACCAAAACAATCCAACAGAAAAATGTACGTTCCTCAGTGGTGGGATATCAATGTGGGATGTCAAATTGTAACCGTTGCATATGTTCAAAAATTACTTCTATTTACTTAAAAACACAAAATTCCTCTGAAAATTTATTAATTTCAAATTTTAATAATTATCAGAAATTGGGGCTATTTAAGACAACAGGACGTCTTCTTTCTAATTCTTATCACTATTCTTATTCGAGAAAATTCAAACTCTACCAGCGTGGTTGGAGGAGAGGAAATTTTTCTATATGTTCGATTTTTTTATGTTTTTGTGGTTAATTTTAACTTTTCCCCTTTGAGAGAAACATTGATTTTTTGATCCTTACATTCTTTTGTTTAAATACAAATTTATTATTTGTAGAATAAAGAATGAATAAGAATAGCATCCAAGTTACGGGGTTAGTGGGGAGGGGTGTAACAATTACACAATCTTTACTTTGCTTCACTCAGATGCTGAAATTAGGATGGAGGCGCGAAATATATAATAAAAATCAAGTTGGGTAAATTCAGGATAATTCTACTAAATTAGGAAGGTAGAAATTGAAATATATTGAAAAAGAAAGAATGGAGAATAGAAAAGAGGAAAATTGAAGGTGGAAAAAAAGACGATTATAGAACTGAAATTAGTGAGAAAACGAGATATTCCATTATAGAGAATGGATGTTTTACACTTCTCTCTTCCTATCGATATCCGGCACTGAAATTAAGAACTTAAATTTTAAAAATATACTTAAATGGAAATTATGTAGGCCAGTGAATATAAATAATATTTGAATTTTCCTAAATACCAACATTTTACCTCATTTCTTGTCCACTTGACAAACCTGCGCCTTGTTCAACCAATTTGGTTAAATTGGCTATTTCCAATTTCAAACTTTGAATGGTTTCCCGAGCTTTGTTTTCTTTTTCTGTTGCTGAGTCAACCATTTTCCAAGCTTTTTCAATTTCTTTTTTTAAAGAAGAAATAGTATTTTGATCTTCTTGAGACAATTTGACTGCAGTTGCTACTTTAGATGAATTTGAAACAATCTCAGCTTTTAATTCACGACATTTTTGCATTAAACGTTTTTCACTATCGTGGGATTTATTTAAAGCTCTCATTATTTTCTCATATTCATCTCGGAATTTATCTAAACCGCCATTTCCTTGAAGATCATGAAGAATCTACACAAAATATATTTTAATTTCGATTTTGTTTTTATAAATTTTTTAACATTTTGAAAATCCTTCTCTAATGCTTCAAATGCACTGTCATCTATGGCTGGTTTGATTGACTCTTTTATCTCTTTCTTTTCAAATTCCTTGAAACAAATATTTACATCAAAAATTTTATTAAAATAAGAAAAGGAAATAAAACATTAATCTGTTATATCACAGAAACCACAAACAAGAGTTTATTATTTTTTTTAATAATAATAATAATTTAAAGTTTTACCTCAGACATTTTCAAAATTATTGAAATGCGCTAAGGACAACACTATGGTTACGTATAGTTAAACAATAACTGTACGTAGGTAATAAAATACAAATAATAAAATTAAATGATTTAGAAAAAGAAGATTGTAAAAAATGTAATAAAATTTAAATTTAAACAGTAAATAAATTATTTGTCGGTTTCAAGTAATGTAGCAATAACTAAATTAAAAATTAATTACTTAAACTAAATGAAAAATTAAATTAATTTTAGGTTTAATAAAATGTCAAAAATCATTTACAGGAGATTATAAAGTATCTGTTGCTTGTGTGGATTAATTCACTATAACCTTGGATACTCTTTCTCTTTTTACTATTTTACTATTTTAGTTCTAGTCACTATCGATTATGAAAAACATATCCTATTTCTTATTATTCCTTAACATAAGACACTCGAATATCCAAAGTATGTGCAGTATTTGCTTGGCCATTTACATAATTAAATACACGAAAAACAAAATTTTCAATAATTCAATCTTGATTTTAATCTTCAAAAGTCTTAAACAAGATTTAATATCTTCTTGTTGAATGCTTAAAACAGTGATTTGTACTGGTTACAAATGGTAACTCTCAATGTCGTATTCCTAATGATTAAATTTTCTCGGACTTACGTAAGAACACAAATGTTCAATTATTGTATTCTTCTATTCTAAAAATTCTTACAAATTGTGATTTAATACTAGAAGCGCGACTCGAGATAACATTGAAAATTTATTTATATACACTTTCCA
The DNA here is from genome assembly GCA_959609185.1 of Schmidtea polychroa. Lineage (NCBI taxonomy): Eukaryota > Metazoa > Platyhelminthes > Tricladida > Dugesiidae > Schmidtea > Schmidtea polychroa. Next base: position 40,015 of record CAUHTR010000379.1, on the reverse strand, counting down.
CACATAATCTACATTTCAATAAATACCTTAGCTAAAACAGTAATTTTCTTCTACATGACCTTTTCAATAATCTAAATATTTGATAATTTTACATTTCACTCAATTCTTTGATAAATAATTACATGCACACTCTGAAAAAAAGTTTATTTATTTCGAATTTTACTGAGTTCACGAAAATATAAACAAAAATAGACAATTTAATATACAGATTACTTAGAAGCTTATGTCAACTAATTGTCTTTCTAAAAAGCTCCATTGTTTCGAGCAAACATTTCAAGAGGACTGATTCAAATCTCCTGTCTCACTCATTCATACATTACTTTTCACCCTTATGTGCTTTTTATTTACCTAAAAATATTAATAATAATAATAATAATAATAATAATAATAATAATAATAATAATAATAATAATAATAATAATAATAATAATAATAATAATAATAATAATGTTGGCGCTTGGGATGTGCCATTTTTAAATATGTTAGGGGTACTTATGGATTTTGAATCTACTCCTTCCTAAACGCATTCGTGATTATTGTACCTTTTTCAATCTGTGTACCCATGGTGATAACCATGTTAGTGCTGTACGCAATGGTTGAAAATCAATGAGCAAGTGATCTCCACTGCCAAAACTACTCCTAATTTTATTTTCATTTTCGGGTTCTGGACTGCCGATAGAAGGTCTTAGGTCATTGTTCATTATCTATAATGTTGTTGGATTATTGGCATGTATTAATTTAATTACACATTCATTTAAATACACATTTTCCTTTTGGATAGTGCACAGAGTTGAAATTGGGTCATAGCTTAAGACTCCAACTCAAGATAAACATACAAACAACCGAAAACAAATCCGAATAATGGCGATTTGAAAAATAAGAGAAAATTAAATAAAAAAAGCTTATTTAGAGAAAATTACAGCAAATTTCAATTATAAAACCCAGAAAAATCCATCATGGCCTCCAAACAACCTAATAAAAGATAAAAATAAGTATTTTAATTAAAATATGAAAATTTTTCAGAAAAATTTACAAAAAACAATTTAAGAATTAGATTAAATTTAACATGGAATGTTTTGGAAATGCCCAAATCCATCATGAAGGCAAATTTAGCAAAAAAATAATTACAAAATAAAATTTTGAAAAAAAAACTACTTTGAAAAATCCGCCAAGAAAATTAATAAAAATCTAAAATAGAAAATTCTAGAATTAAAATAATTCTGATTTGTTTTACTGCACTAATGCATGCACACAAACTCGCACACCAAAAATAAGGTACAAATACCGACGCATTTCAGTCACAAAATACTCTCTTTTTGCCAAGACACACTCTATTTTGCCTAATCTATTTTGTGTAATTTTTGAAAGAAATCGATAAGTAAGGAATTTTCATTAATATATGTGGGGTGATAATATCCAATGTCGTAAACTGTGACATAGGTTACCAGTTAGTGCCTTATCCAACCTGGAACAAATAAACCCTATACGTCAGCAAATATCTAGAATATTAACACAAAACAATACCAAAATCCATATTTATTATATTCTTTACTGCGTTCTCACTTCATTATGGAGTTCATCACTACTTTCATAATTGCCTTTCCTTCCTTCCTCTGGCTCTTCATCAGTGTTGGATGATGAGGGTAGGCCCATCACCACATTTAACTTCAACAGATATTATGAGACAGGGCCTAAGCGATACAGGGTCAATGTGTTCGCTGAAGAGCGTAGATAAATAAAACAGCTCAACAATCCAATTCCTCAAACAATAGTAATAACCAACAATCCAATTCCTCAAATGATAACAATAACTTTTTGTGTGTTAAACTGTATCAAACTATATTGACATTGATCTGTGTTTTTAACTCTATTCATTTTTATTTGTGTATAAATTTTCAGTTGTATTTTATTGTAAAAACTTTATCAAAATATATTGACATTGATCAACACTCTATGTGCTTTTAACTTAATTCATTTTTATTCATATTTGTGTATAAAATTTTAGTTGTATTTTATTATATTTAAACACAAAAAAAATAAATATATATAAAGGGTAATTGATATTTATAAATAATAATAATAATAATTTAAAAAAGTATTAATTAATTAAGGCCATAATTTCATATTAATTAAGGTTAAGTTGAATAAAATATTTGAAATTTAATATCAGTCTGACGAGACTGAAATAAATAACATTTAGAATTTAAAATAATTAATTTATTCAAAATATTTTACTATATAAACGACTCACAAAATCAGTGTAGTCGCCCAAAATTTTAGCGTTAAAACTTTTATTCGAGGGTTAATCCTAAGAATAGTTTAATACCTGAATCAGAACAAAAACGATTCACATCTTGACTAAACTTACTAAGATACATCACGCACTACATAACATAAAACACTACATATATATTTTTACAAGCATTTTAGAAGAAGTGATCAGAGAAATAATTATTCAAGCATGCAAACTTTTCTAGAATTGAAATTGTCTATATTTGGTAATTTTTAATTGTAATAAATATTTATACACAGATTTGTTTTGATTTATACCTATATAAGAACTAGACAAGTTGAGTGTTTTCGAATATCGAGACCTCAACATCAGCATATATCGGGTTCATAATGCTGCCGACAATATTCCTTGTCATCGTCCTTTTGATCTCGGTCTTTTTCTACTAATTCAGTTCATAGCGGAACCGTTGGTGTGAGAACTTGTAAAAACAAACTAAACAAAGTAAATCTAAATCATCAAATCATGGATGCTTACCGGCTTGAAGGGTAGCTAGCACTTTCAGGCCTAGATACTGATTTCATTCTCAAATTAAACATCACCGAACTAAGATTCTTATTCGGAGAGCCAAAATCACTGTTCGGTTAGCCACTGAAATCGACCGTTTTTTGTCAACAACTACGGATTTTGGAAACCGAAGGTCCAAGCCTCACGATAAGATGACTCACGAGTAAATAACATCGTTTAAATAGTAAATCTATAAATGCGGCAATTAAACAGCAAATAACACTAACTAGATTGACCTACACGAATCTATGGGGTAAATGACTAATTCCCATTCCCATTTGGAATTAAATTGAGATGACCCTTCTAGCGGACACAACCAGATAGACTAACAACCAGATAGACCAGATAAACCTAACTAGGGAAACATTTTGATAAGCGAAAATTAATTGACTAGTGAAATGTGAATGCGCCGTAACCTTCTAAAATGTATTTTAACGATGGACAAACAGTTTGCTGTGTCATACAAAAATAATAAAGAATTTTTCAATTAACATTTTTTTGTATTTTAAAAGAAAAATTAGTTTTGCTAATTATAAGTTTAAATAAAAGTTCGGTAATAGACGTTCTAATTATACTTTTGTTAAATTTTTATCCATATGAACAAATTGATGTAGTTATTCATAACGTTTTGACTGTCTTATCCTTTGGTATCAAACCTGAAGTCAACTCTATATAAATCATTTGATACTGATTAACTACAATACGAAATTCGTTCTTTCGCCACTTGCACAAAACTACTCCAATCAATTCACTTGGTTATTGAACGCTGTAAGTACCCTATAGACAAATCATTTCCAAAATTCAAAACCTAATTCAAACTCGCGAGTCTCCTTTCATGTGTATGAGTGTAGATTAAGCTGCGTGCATGTATGAACTGCAGTATGAAAATAGCATGTAATTAGTCACGGTAAAAATAATTTTCCAACGTAAGATGAGCAATTAGGTACACGAATGTTAGGTCGACGAAGCGGGTACGCGTGTATGATGACACATGTANATTATTATTATTTTATAATTATTATTAATGAAATAAAATTAAAAATATATATATTGAGACGGAATATAGAAAACTAACCAGGAAGAAAATCAATGTTTATTAACAATGAAATATAAAAAAAATGCACAGAGGAATGAAAGTTCATGAGGTTAAAAAGACAATTCATAATCATAATTAGATTTTGAAAAGTAGGCCATGAATAGAGTAGATAACGGAATATGTTACTGGTTTTCTATTAAAATGTTTGAAAGCGTATAAAATACACAAAATGTGCTAAAACATAGAATAATTAATTAATTAAAGGAAACTAGAATTTGGTAAACAACAACGAATTGGTAAACCAATATGTTTGATGGGAGCAAACAAAAAAGGGATATTGTGAGGATTTCTTTTTTCGATGAGAACATGTAAAGAAACCGCAAAGAGAAGGTTGTATAGAAATAGTCAAACAGATGTGACTAGTTCTAAAGTAATTAATCAAGAAGGATTATTTTAATATATAAACTTTATATTATAAAGCAAGTCAAAATTTTAAACAATCGATACCTTGCATTAGACTGGGATAAAGAAACTTAAGAGTAGGAAAGTTGAAAGAAACTAATTAGGAAATTAAACGAATGAAGAAGTCATTTTGTGGAACTTTATAAAAAGAAAATTTTTATCATAAACGGTTCAGTTGTTCCTCATTTGACAGCGAAGTTGATTAAGCAATTAAGATTTATTTGGTGTACATTTTGTTAATAGTTTGTAATATTAATATACGTTGGTAATGTTGATACTTATTTATTGAACACGAGGCTAATAATGAATGAAAAAAAGACTAAAATGAATAATCTAAATGAGATCAGATAAAATAAGTCGAGACCTTAGTCATAAACCAAACTACAAGCAGGCATTTGCATTCAGAAAGAGGTACAAATTAAGCAACGAATAAACAAGGAAACTATTAAGTAACAAATAAATACATAATTAATAAAATAATGAAAAAAAATAGCTGCACAAGATACATATTGATTAAAATTAAGAAATAGACTGAAAAAAACACAAACAAGTCAGAAAAAATAAAAATAGTGATATAAAAATAATAAAACAGTGTCCGACTAGAATAAAACACTATGACAAGACTATCAAGAAAAACAAAGATAAAATTGGCTCAGAAATTAAAAGATTCAATGAAAAATAAAAATAAAAACACCCAATCAGAATAAAAAGAATAAAGCTCATATTAAAACAACCTAAATGAGTGGGTTAGTATTACATGATTGGCCAAGTCAAAACACACTAATTCAAAAATAGTATATAATATATATAATATATATAATAGTATATATAAAATAATAAATAAACATACTGGTTAACCGAAACATTTCTGTGAACAGAGGATTTATTTAATAACTAATAACTTGCAAATTGATTTTCGAACTAATATTATGCAGCATAGCAGATCATTCAAAAATTCGGTAATAAATTTTCTTTTACTACAATAAATCATCTGTAATGTATTTATAATTAATAAAAAAATGTTTTACAATGATTAATTTTTTTTTCTTAGGACCATGTGTTGTACATTTCTTCTTTTGAGATAATCCTAATTATTTGAGTAGCGGACAAACGGACGAGTACTAAAGATATGGAGTTGAAATTGGACTCTATCATAAAGCCCTGATGTCCCGATAACTGACATTACATGATAACTGGACGATAACACGCATGCTTCATAGTAAGATCTTTTCGCAGACCCGCCGAAGCGACTGAGGTGAATTTTATACCTAGAATAGATTAAAATTGGAATTTCAAATTTCTAAAAACAATTATTTTATTTAAATAAATAATACAGCAAATATTTGAGTACATATATACTTGATTATAAGGTCGTTTGAATATAAGTAGGAAGTCGATTTTAATTAATTATTAGCGTTACAAATTTTCGGCGTGAGTATAAGTCGAAGATTAAAAAGACAACCAGTAACATCATTTTTTATATATTATTAGTTATTTAATTCAAAATATTTGTTGACATCTTGCAGCGGTACACTTCAAAATTTAAAAATATAATGTTATTATTAATTGGTCAAGTTGTATTTAAAAATGGAAATTTCCAGAAAGTTCTTAAAATCTAACATTTATGAGGTTTTATTACTTTTGGCTTAAGTATAAGTTGGATTAATATTATCTCTTTCTGAAAAGGTTGAAATTTTCCAACTTGTATTCCACTAGAAACGGTAATTACTCCACTCTAAGTGCTTCAAGTCTTAAATAATACAAACTGAATGTAATCTTCATGATTAATCACATATAGTTATCTAAGTTGTAGCCTACAGCTTGTATAGCTGACTTTCAATAGTTTTCGGTTACAAAAATATTTAAACAAATCTCTCGCTTTATCTGTAATAAAAGTATTCTACGTACTTCAGTGTAAATATCTATGAGGTGTCATTGTCGAATTTATAGATAGAATCCTAAATATTCGCCGTACAAGATGTCCTATGTAATTGATAACTTATATAAATATTATTTAATAATTAAATAACAAATGTAATAAATTGAGAAATAATAAATTGAAATTAAAATGAAAGATTTTTCAAATTCTACATGGCTCACTTTTGAATTTGATTTTAAAATAAATTAAACATTTGAAATTTTCTTAATTGTAAAACAGAGTAAAGCAATAAATATAATGGAAGCTGAGAAAACGATGAATAATTAGGAAGATAAAATATTTTACAAATAGAATTTAATGAATTAATAAATTTTTGGTTAAAAATAAATAAAAATTTGAATTAGAATTTATTCATATAATATAATGAAAATTATGCTTTCATTATATATTAAATTTTATTAGGAAAAAATTGAGAACTAAATAAAACTTTGCTAAATCCTTTTCATATTTTTTCATTTGTTTCAATATATAGTTTAATAAATAAATTTTGAATTATTAATTTATTAATAAAATTTATTAAAAAAAACGTATCTTTATTTTTCAAATGAGGTAAAAAATATTTAGTATTTTTATCACTAAACTTATGTATTTAAGAAGAAACCAAGAAATTCGCGATCCACACATGCGCGTTAAAGCACTTTTAAAGGAAGCTGAAAAACATGAAGTTGAAATTGGTATTTCTCTTAAAGTTTATTTCAGAGCTGCACAGAACCTTTTGAATAGTATGTATAGCTATTTGGATGATAAAGATGTAGAAAGCGCATATATATTAGCAACAAAATTTGTAATATTATTTATTGAAAAATTACCCAAGCACCCAGAATATAAATCTGTTTCTTCAGAAATGTTATCTAAATGGAATCAAGAAGTTAGTAAGACATTGAAAGGAGCTGAAAGGATGAAAAAAATTATATTAGAAAGTTATATAAAAGATGAAGAAGAAAGATGTAAACAAGAAGAAATTCAATCGGAAATAGATAGAAGAAAAGAAGAGGAAGTTAAAAAAATAGCTGAAAAAAAGTGGTTAGAAGATCAAGAAAATAAATTGAATTCTAAAGAAAAAGAAAATATTGATAATTTAGAAAATTTCTTAACTGGAAATCACGATATCCCAGTTGTTGATAGAACACTGAAACCGACTGCATCAGTGGTAGATCAAAATTTGCTAGTAAATCCATATAATTGGAGATCTTTATTGGTACCGAAATCAATATTCCACAACTTTCTGAACCATGCTCAATCGAACACTAACAAAAATATTGAAACTTGTGGAATTTTATGTGGTAAAATAACAAGTGGAAAATTGATTATTACAACTGTTGCCATTCCAAAGCAAAGAGGAACAAGTGATTCATGCGCAACAGAATTTGAAGAGGAGTTGTTTGATTACGTGGATCAAAAATCACTAATTACTCTCGGATGGATTCATACACATCCAACACAAACTGCCTTTTTGTCTTCTGTCGATCTTCATACCCAGCTATCATATCAGATAATGCTCCCAGAAGCAATTGCGATTGTCTGTTCACCAAAATACGATCAAAATTCATTTTTCTCTCTCACTCCCGAATACGGCTTGAATTTCATTAAAAATTGCCGAAATAACGGATTTCACCCCCACCCAATCGAACCGAAGCTGTTTATAGAGAGTCCCCACGTTTGTTTAACTGATTCTCCAATTGAATTTCACGATTTGCGCTCCGGTGCTCACGCTTCATTCTAAGATTTTATGATGAAAAATACTTTGAAAATTTTTGAGGGGAATTAAATACAACAAAAATTGTTTTTTTCCTTTTATATAATATTAAATTGAGGACTTTGTTACACGCTTTATATGACATTTTAATAAATTGTATTGTCTTTAATTAGGGCTTCAACTAACGATTTCAATGGTCAATTGTAACAAGCTGTTAGAATGCGTGACGCACAAATAATTATCACAGTCGCTGCTTGATTTAGGCGATTAATTGATTGTATTAAGTTATTCTGGAACAATTTAATAAGGATATCCAATCAAAGGGATAAATTTTCACCACTGAAGGGACAATTTCAATGAACATGATAAAATTCCTTTTTAAATGAGAATCATTTAACTCTCAGCACCTGACTTGTCAATATGTGCATTTGCACATTGATTTATTTAACATTTATTAAATATTTAACAAGGAATTTCAATAAGGTTAATTAAGAAGGAGAATCAAATATTTTTGATGTGAAATTACATTTCCAATGGTTTACTGACAAACCAGTACAATAAAATGACACAAATTTCTAGTAGAATCAGTGATATTACAAGTTGCTACTTTAACTTGCAGTTCGTCTCTTGAGATTAGAGTACACAACGTTGGCTAATATTGATCGGAAAATATTTATTAACTGAATAACAAAAATTACACAGTACAAAATCCAAAACGATAAAGCTACTTCATGTATGTTAGCCGAAAAATATGCACTCTGACTTGTTTCAATTTTTTAGGGCGAACAGAACTAAAATTCGACTTGTATTTATACTAAAATTAATTTTCTGTCACTGAGGTTGTCATTAAAATTGTTATCACTTTTAAGAATACAAAATTAATTTTAAAATTCTTTCTTCAAAATTAATTTTTAAGTTTTCTTAAGTGACCAACTGTAAAAGACAAACAGCAGTTTTTACTGTAGAAAGGATATTTTTAGAGCTTTTGGCGGAGTCGCCTAGAAAACTGCGAATTTTATTAATCATTTTTAGATAAGGTTTGGTAATACAATTTTGGGTAATACTTAAGTTTTGGGGGGGCTGAATTCAAAAATGAGTTAATTAATATATACTCTGAGTTTATCCGACAAAATATTCTGTCCCCCTATGGGTATTGCTCACAAGGGTACAGAATTCATGTTCTACAAATTGGTTTAAATAGGTCAAGCAGGCTGGCTTGACGTTTCTTGAGCACCCTTCTTAAAGCCTTGATCTCGCGACCAGCGACTACTACTACATTTAGAAAAGCCCCTGAGAGGAAAATCATTCACATTCGCAGAGGAATTACATCTAGCGGTCAAGGAGATCTTCGAGAAATGGAATTCAGGTCTTTCCAAAAATGCATTTTCAAAACTTCTATAGCTCTGGCAGAAAAGCATGGAAATAGGAAAAAGGAAAGTATTGAACGGATTTATTGAACTCAGCACTAATATTGTATGATTTTTATACTACAAAGAGATCATTTGTAGAATAGATTTCTCTGATTTTTATCATTTATAAAATGTTTTATTAAAGCCCCTTTTAGTCATTGCCGTTTCTTTGCTTTTCTTGCTCGCTTAAAATTTAAATATTAATATATATTTTTGATATTGAAAATATTCACTGAATAATATTTACAATTGTCTTGACCAGATAATCAAAATTTTGGATTTTAAAATTACTTTTGGCAGGGTTTAACTTTTCAATAACTCCTCTCGCAGCATTGCTTGAAATATCCCAGAATTCAACAAACATCGATGTTTATTTTAAATTATAAAAAACACACTGGTTAAATTTGAGTAAGTTGACCAAGAGTAAACTGCTCAAAAGATATTTGAAACGGCTGATGCCTTGGGAAGAGACAATTCTTTTTCACTACAATTTTTATAATCTTATTTTTCTTCTATTAGTTATATCTATATATATTAAAATTAGTTAGATCTATATGCTCTGGGTTATTTATAGCTTCTGGGTTCTTCAGAATTTCTCCATCTTCTCTTTAGTTTCTTTTGCCTCTATAATTTCTGGTGCTAGTCCTATTTTTGTCTCTGCTTTTATACCATGTGGTTTTAAAAGCTAATTATTGACGAAATCCAAAAAAATTCAACATAATTTGATCAAAGATACCGATTTATTAGAGCGATTAATTATTGATTCAAATTAACCAATCATATGCTTACTGTAACTGAGCTCTGGAAAATTCTAATTATCAATAATTATTGTTCTTATTATTATTGCTAGTGTTACAACCCGTAAATATTCATGAAAGTAAAATTCTTCGCCTATTTTTATTATAATTGCAATAATATATAAATCGATAAAAATAAAATGATATTTATTGATGATAAACAAACGTACATTCGCCTATTTATATACTAATTAATTTTTATTTTTTGATTAAATTGTCACGATATAACAAAGAGGTTATTAATTTTATTTTCATAATTTATAAGCAATATTTTGAGTCTCATTGTAGCTGTTGACAGAATGTAAATCGAATATTTATATAATCAACAAAGTCATTTATTAATAATTAATTAAAGCGTATTTAAATTTAAATAACTTTAAAATTTATTAAATCTATTTAATTTTTCCATAAACTAAGAGTGCCTCAAAATATGTTTTGAAAGTTATTTTTATGACTTTAATTAAATAGAAAATTTGCAAATTCCATTGGTCAATAATATTTTAACTGATTTTTGAAAACAATAATATTCATTCTTTAAGAGACAGTAAATGAATAATACTAATGAATTCTCGAGGCTACTAAATAATATTTACCCCCCGATTTTCTTGCTAATTGGAACTATTGGAAATGTATTTTCATTTGTAATCTGGGTTAAAAGGGTGAAAAATTCACCAGGATCGACTTGCTTATTTCTGGCGGTAATGTGCGCAACAGATACTTACGTTTTATTCCATGGATGCATGAGAAAATGGCTAATGTTTCTACCAATTCAAATAGACATTAGAACGACATTCAACTGCAAAGTTCCGATTCTTTTGTTTGTATTTTTTAGTGACTTTTCCGTCTGGATCATTATATTGTTGTGTACTGAACGGATGATATGCGTATTCCTACCAGCCGATGCCAAGTATATCTGTCAACTGAAACACGGAATTATTAGTTTATTTCTCCTATTTGTATTTTTACTAGCATTTAACTGTCATTTTCTCTGGACAGTGAGAATATCGACCATGAATATTGAATGCGACGTTGCCGATAGCCGATATAAGCCGTTCTTTGCGGTTTGGCAGTACATAGACTTTGCTCTTTATTCATTCATTCCACTTTTATCTATATTTGTGCTTAATTCAATGATATTAATAAAACTATATCGAAAGGACAATCATTTCACTTGTTATACTAGAAGAAAACAGAATGTTACCGGAAAGATATTTCGGACGGTTTTATTAATGGCTATCGCGCATTTTATTTTCACTATGCCCATTGTAGTGTATTTTTTGATAAATGAGAAATTATGTATGCCCTACAATTTGACATGTGAAATCTTAAATGATTTCTTTTTCGCTTTACAAAATGCTAATCATTTAATGCACTTCTTTCTTTATTCAACCACATCAACTTTATTTAGTGCTGACTTGAAACAGATTTTTATCAAATACTTTAAATTTATGAATAAAAGACAAAATATGTATCATGTCAACACAACGCGATCGAAAGCGTTTATGGAGGATTTTGAAGGTTGTGCTACCTTTAAGTGTGAAAGTTCTGTCATTCGGATTAATAAGATATCAGAAATTTGAAAAAAGGAGGAAATAGATTCAGATTGTGTAATTGTATCAACCTTTCATCTTTTTAGTATATATAAAAAGTCTATAATCTTATTCCTTTTATGTGTTTGATTTCATCAAATTGAATTATAATTGTAAAACTAGTTTTGAATTTCTGATTCCAAACTCTCATTCAAATTTATCTGTTTTGAAGTTTATGATTTTTATTATTTTCATACATGGATAAAGACAGATAAAACAATATCAGAGAAAAGTTTTGTTTAATCTATATTTAATTAGAGCAGTCACAACCAATAAACATTTTATTTATTAAAAAACTTTACTATGAATCAGTAAAGATATCGATGTTTTATTTGATATCTTTACTGATTCATAGTCAAGTTTTTTAATAAATACAATGTCGATTGAAAAGAAATCAATGGTGAAAATTGAGAAAAGTTCTTATAATACAATTAACATTTATTAATATTTAAGTAATAATACAGATAAAAGACAGTAGATAAAGATGAAAACAAAAAGATTCCAACTGGTGTTGAAAGAAAGCTGGCATAACTTTTTAGAAGAATTCAGTAAAGTTATAATTATGAATAATTTTGTCATATCATACTTTTTTAATTGATGTAAATTTCTAATATTTGATATTATTTGATTATTAAAATTCTTTATTTTTTGGTCACGTTTGACTTCATTTTTATGATATTTCATTTTTTTCACTTTGACAAAAGATCAAATATTTTTTTATATTATCTACACCAGGGCTTCTTAAACTGTGGGTCGCGACCCCAAATGGGGTCGCCTAGCGAAATATTGGGGTCGCAAAATTTTTATATAAAATATCTAAATACATAAAATTTCATATTTGTCGTATGTTTTCCTATTCATTGGGCAAATGGGAATTTGCCCGCAGTGACCAATATAATAAACTGAAACGTCAATTTTTTCATATGTATTTATATTATTACCTAATTAATAAATCTTCACAAAAAATTTATATATTTTTATTTTAAATTATAAGGGGTCGCAAAAAAGTTTACAATCATAAATGGGGTCGTGAATGAAAAAAGTTTAAGAAGCCCTGATCTACACTATAAAACAAAAATATGTGTCTGTATGTCTGTTTGTCAAAATAACTCCTCTCAAATGAAAGACAGTTACGACATGAAATTTGCACATTTCATTAGTGGGTATTCAGGATGCCAATTATATATACAAATTTTTAATTTTTATAATAAAAAAGACAAGTTAATATAAAATTAAAATAAAATAATAAAAAGATAAACATAATACAAACACAATAAAATTATACTTTTTAGACAAACTACATAATTTTCGATCAACTTATGAAAAGGTAGTTAAGACAACGATTAATAAATTAAAAGAAAAACATTTTAATCACTTATTTTTTAATGAAGATATTTAACACAGATAATAACCATCTATAGCCTCTATTTTATTATGTTTCCTTATTATTTAAAATGTGGTCCATGTATATACTGTAGCTTGTGGTATTCATGCATATTTTTTCTAGTGTTTTCAGTTCATTTTCTCTTAGTTCGATTTTTAAGTGATGTGTCATTATTATTATTATCTTATGTGCTTCGGCTCCCTATGATTAGAGCAGATAGAGTTGTGTACGTTTTCTTTTTACTCTTGTTCAAATTATAAGTATGTATATGTTATATTTCGTGCTTTTAGATGCTAAAGACCGCAATCAAATTAGTCGAAAAGGGTTATGGCTTGTATTATTACACGATTGAACTATGATCAAGCCACCATATTGAGTAAGATATGTCAAAAATTATTATATACTCCCTCTGTCCAAAAATGATTGTCAATAGAGAATATAAAAAATTGAACGGTTTTGTAAAACCTTTTACAGTAAAAAAAACATTAAATAATTTTATTTTATTGATTGAACAAATAACAAAACTGCATTTTAAGTATCACTGTTACGTATAAAAGAATAAAGGCTAAAATGCAACCAGGCTATCATTTTTGGACAGAGGGAGTACAAATTATGGGAAAATTATAAAAAATTACCAGGCAAAGATTGATGAAACATAATTAATTAAAAATTTAAATTAAAATAAGATTAAGCTTTAAAAATAACCATTTTAATATAAGATAACATCTACCGTATATACTCATGTATATGCCGAGTAATTTTGGATTAATTAATTGGACTAGTTGATTGCATAATTTGAAATAAATTATATATTACCCAAAATATCATTTTTATTTGGTTTGATTTTACGCAGGTCATCTATTTTTGACATTTTAATCAACCAAATTTGGGGGGTTGGCTTATATACGAGTATATACGGTAGTTTCCAGTGGTCCCGTTTACCCCTTAATGTAGTTGTTGCAAATTATAAGTGTGAAATGGTTCTAATTATTTCGTCTCCTCAATTCTGATATCAGAAACGCCAGATAATTTCAGGTAGATTTTTGACAAAATTTTCTGGTATAACAAAACATTTTTTCCTGCTGATTTATTCTAGATAAAATGACTCTAAACAAGGAGTAAATTTGTAAATTTGCATAGTTTGATAGATAAGATACTAATTTATTGTAAATCGATTATCGAATGTAAACAATATAAGCATTTTTACTAAAATAAATATTAAATTTATCAAAAAATGCTATTTATTGATTCAATAAAATATTGGTATCAAATTGGAATGTATTCTATAGGTATGAATTATTTATATTATTGTTTACCAAAAATAATTATTTGAAGCAAAAATATAAGACATTTATTAAGGTCATCACTTCATTAAAACGCGTTTTAAATAATCTATTTGAATAATTTAATTGAATAAAATCTTAAAATCATGACTTATAAAATTGTTTAATGAATATTTATGATTTGATGAAGTATTTGTTATTATATAAGATACATGTTAGAAGAAGACATAGTTTTACAGAAATCTTTATTCACTTCAAAAATCTAAACGGAACACACAATCGTTATACTATTAATTGCGTAAACTACAAAAGGGAGAATTATTAGTTTAAGTGATACTGTTGACACAGAAGACAAACATACTTACTTAATTTAGTTATACAAGCATTCCCGCATCATTCAATAGATATCAAGGTCTAGTGACCTGGTTATGTAAGTAATTCGTTGGAAATTATTATATCATCTTACAATACATATATAATAAAAATTTAATTTCTTTAAGTTCCCAGATCCTAGATACGAAAATGTCTACGAAATTGTGTCCGGGCCACATCAAAACGCTTCGCGGGCCACCGGTTGGCCATGGCTGCTCTAAAATATTACTTTTATGGACGTTGACATGCTATCCATTAATATGTTTTGAATTATTTCAGTTTCATGTTTCGTGGTTTATGGTTACATTTTCTCTCAGTCGCGAATGTTTTGCTTGAGAAACTGTGTGTAATTGTGGGTACCCATGAGCTGAATTTGGATCTGTCTTTCGAATAATGTCGCTAGATTTGTGGTATATTTAGAGATAACTGCTTCTTTCAACTTGAAATAAGAGTCGCCCCATATCACTACCTTCTTAAATGCATTTGATAGTTCTGGTAATAATTTTTAGGTATTCTTGATAATAGGCGATTTAATTTCTGTAATTGTGTTGTTCATGTATAATAAACTGGGCTAGAGGCTAGTGTTTTTATGGAAGGCTGTCTCAAACTACTTTATCCTTTACAAATCTGATCAACACTAATTGTAAAACCAAAGTCCCTAAACCATTTGGATAAATTTAACAATATTCGTATCTACTGGGAATAGCAAATTATGCAAACTTTCCCTTTCTTTTATAGAGGCAAACAAGCATTTATCAATCCCATTTCAAGACAATATCACTATTTCCATAAATTTTCATTTAAAATAATTTAAAAATAATTCCTGTCAAATTCGGGAATTTCTTTTCTATAGAAATGATTAAAGTCAACAAGATTTTAGTTAATTTATTAAGTTGTATTTTTGTAATAGCTTTTACTAGGGACTCTCCATAAATTTGAAATTATCATATTCGTATTTAACATTTTCTTTGCTATCTGCTCTTATCTCTTCCCCGAAAAATATTGATTTTTCCATTTTAATTTTATAACACCTTTAATTAATTTGCACGCAAACTTTAATTCGTACCAGAACTTATTTGGAAGCCTCAACAAAAGTATTATTTGTATAAATATTTTTTCAATCCATCAAAATGGAAAAACCAAAACAAAACCAATTTGACTATTTCAAGAAAATTAGAAAATAATTTTCTTTATGTGAAAAAGTAAGATGTTGCTTGTGCTAAGAAACAATTTAATTGTTTTAAGGCGGTGCGATTCAAACAAAAGGAACTAATATCTCATTTGAATACTAGCTATAAAAACAGAATATTCGAAAAACAAAGTTTTTGGAAGAAAAATTTTAAAGAACTCATTAAAAGATTTTATTGAATTTATTAAAAAGAAAGCTATAAATCAGTAATATATCGACGTTTTTTGATATTCACTAATTTTCAATGGAAAAAATAATCAGTGGTGAAATTGGAAAAAAGTTCTTATAAAAGATTTTATGTAAAAAAAAAGAAATCAATGAAGCAAGTTGTTCTGCTTCATATGGTTTGCTAAGAAGAGAAACCATTTATGGATGTGTTGGATGACAGAGAAAGGCAAATAGATACACTTGTATTGAAAAAAATACAGAAAGATTTATTCCTATGCAAGATTCAGGTTGAAATTGAAAAGTGTGTAGAGTTATTAAAAGTGGTGTAAACTGAATTTGTTTCGTTTAAGTGTGTAATAAAAGAAAAGCGTAATTGTAATAATTTTGAATAAATACATTCGTGTTGGGTTATTCGATTTGCTTAATCAAAGGACATCAAGGAGTCAGACAGTGATACCAACTTGCACAAAATACCCAACAATTGTTTATTATTATTATTATTATTATTATTATTATTATTATTATTATTATTATTATTATTATTAAAACTTATATAAAAAAATATATAAAATTTAAACAAAATTTACAATTTAAAAAAATTTATCATAAAATTAAATTGAACTAAGCAAAGCAGAAAATACAGTTAGGCAAATATTTTCTAAGAAATTTTGCTATAATTAACACGTATTGATGAAGCAAGTAATTCATTAGGCGCGTTTTCAATGAATTTGGCTTGTAATTTATTTTGGAAACAATAGTGACGTTTGAAAAAAGGAATTTTAAATTTAAGCATCTGTTAAATTCTATTTTAATATTATTTATTTTTATTATTATATTATTATTATTATTATTATTATTGTTATCGATTTATTTTTATAATTTAATAAATGAAAATTTTAATTAGTTTAAATACATTTTGAGGAAATAAATCTCGTTATAAGTCTGCAATTTTAATCAGTATCAAATAATTTATACGGAAAACTATAATTTTTTGAATTTTAATGTATTATTTAGAAAATATTTTTTATTAATTGTTAATTGAATATTACACCTAATTCCGAAATATAAAAGTTTCTTTAATATAAATAAATCGATAAAGTTATAGTATAGGAACACATAAACTTACCTGTGTGTAAAAATTTAATGTTTCAAAACTTAAAAGGTTTTATATAGGAATTGAGAAAGTGGCAGAAAAATAATTTTACATACAAACACAGCACACGAAAAATACATGCAAAAGTTTTTCGTTCAGAAATGTAAAAGTAATTAACATATTGTTAACATATTATTATTTTCAATATATTAAAAGTTCATGGGGGATAAACTTTTTGATCTAGAATTGGACAACTCTACTTTGAGCAGCAGAGAGAAAAAACATCGTAATATCTATTTATAAAATAATTTTTAATTTAATATTTCATTAGATTTTCAGATATTTCTCTGGAAACGCTGCATTTTTACAAAGGTGAAGATCTGAAAATGTATGATTTATTTATTATATTACAAATAATTAAAATATTTTGCAGTATATCAAATATTTCTCTGAAAACCCTGCCTTTGTATGAAGGTAAAATTTCAAATATTGAACAAGCTCCTTCAACATCTCTGAATTTGCTGAAAAAACTTCGAAAATCGTAAATTTTAATAATTTATTTAAAAAAAAATAATATTTTCATAGAATTACAGAACATAACTAAATTCGACTAATTAATGCCTTTGAAAATGTTGAAAATTACGAAGAATTTGGAATATTACTTTTAATCACCAAAAAAACGATTGGAAAAATAATTTACAAAGAGGTGTCAGGAAACAAATTATATCAGAAGAACAGGGAAATAATTTGTTGGATTTCGTAGAATCCAATTTTTATGCATCTTTGGAAGAAACGAGAATTGTATTTTGTCATTACTTTATTTATTTATAGTTAAAAATATATCTGACTTCAGGGCTCGCTCTAGTATTTACGCCGCTCCAGACAAAAAGACAAATTGCAATCAAAATGCAATTTTTTTGAAAATAAAACAAGGTAACATCAACTAAAGCTGAAATCCCAAATAACTTATTTTTCTTACTTTCAGCTCAGCAAACCTTTTTATTACATCTTTTAAATTTACTTGATCAGCAATTTCATGCTCAATTGACAAAATGGCCAAACCATTAAAAAAGTTAATAATTAATTTTAATTTAGAAACTCTTTTCGCCACTAGCTACAGTAATGGGTATCGTTAGCAATATTCATAAAGCAATAGAAAGATTTGGGGCAAAATTTAACTTTGTAATTAAGCTCAGTACATTGCTGGGGCTTTCTTTTTGCCCAAAAGAGCAGATACTGCCCAAATTTCCACAGCTAGTTCTACCCCATTTATGTCAATAGAATCACCATCAGTTAAAATACATTCTAAATTCTTACAGTGTTTTAGTAGTATTTCTTAGTGGCCCGCGAAGCGTTTTGATGTGGCCCGGACACAATTTTAAACATCAAATCAATAATTGTCTTTTTTAGAATTCATATTCGAATTAAGCATGTTTTTAATTTAAAAAATTGATTCTAAGTTTACTTGAATCGTAAAAACGAGTTATATTTATTTAAATGAATTTATTGTGGCCCGTGATAGTATTTTTCCGAAAATTTGGCCCTTCGATTGATTTGGGTTGGCCACCACTGCTCTAAATCGCGCAAAACGTCGGGGTTAAGTTTTTTAAAAACTTTCGTTACGGTCGTCCTTGATTTTGGCACATCTAATTTCTTAAATTAAAAATTAGTTTACACTGAGAAATTTTTACTGTGATTTGAATTAATTTTATTCCGTTGATGGTCGAAGTTTATTTGAGAATTTTAATAGGGATCAGCCCTCATATTTGAAACACAATGACCTGTCATATACATTATATTCAATAGTATTGGTTAACTCTACTCTTCGTTGTATTTTGTGACAACTTTGAGTCGATAATATTTAAATACTCATTCCCCATAGCTCACTGCATATTAGGGAAACGAGTTCATAGTTTCCTAAATAATAAAATAGAAAAACTGTATTTTGAGTGTTGAGTTTCTGTGTGTTGTCTTTATGCACTATAAGTTGGTTGCATACAGAAATTAAATGTTATTCATCCCACAAAACCAACTAGACGCTAGTGTGATGAACGCTTAATATTAGGTTTCAAGACCTTGGAACTAGGATAAAAATAAAAGGTCGCCGAAGCTCCTGATTTTCCTATTTTGATTTTTCTTGTCGTAGCATTCCGCGATTACCTGTTGTAATCGCTAGCCACCGTCAACACAGGTCACAGGAAGTATACCGGTTAACAGTGTAGTAAAACTATTCCAACTGAATGGTGTAATACAACTACCACTCTCCGTAGATCACA
This sequence comes from Schmidtea polychroa, assembly GCA_959609185.1. Lineage (NCBI taxonomy): Eukaryota > Metazoa > Platyhelminthes > Tricladida > Dugesiidae > Schmidtea > Schmidtea polychroa. The sequence continues at coordinate 20,525 of CAUHTR010000379.1, read as the reverse complement.
ATTCATTTAATATCTTGTCAGTTGAGGTGGATGTGGACCGAAAAAGAAAATGACATAAGTTATTCCCCGCCTAAAGTGATTTCGCTTTGAATCGAAATTAAAAAAGACAAATTCCCTTCCATGAAAAACCTAGAATATACCACTATAAAGAAAACTACTTACTTTGATACAATATTTGGCAATCTTTGATTACACAAAGATATTGGCATAAGTTAGTTTTTGTGACCGAAATAAGTCGGTATATGTAGCTTGATTTTGGTGCATGCATTGCTTCAGTAAAACAAATTTGAATTATTTTAATTCTACTTAATTTTGAATTCTAATCTTTATCGACTTTGATGGAGATTTTTTATAAATTATTAGTATTTTTATTTTCTAAATTTTATATTTTATTTATTTCAAATACAATTTGCAACCATGATGGATATGGGTACTTTCTAGAATATGCTATGCTATTTTGATGATTTTATTAAATAATTCCAATTTAATTTAATTATTATGTTCTTTCATATTAGTTTTTTGCTAATTTAACCCAGATGTTGCCAAAACTATTTTATTCAAAAAAAAAAACATAAAATTAGTAAAATCTTATTTAAAGTAGCTAAATAAAGTTATTATACAAAATCAAGAATAAACAAAGAAGTTAACTGGTCAAGACTTGTAATCGTGATGTGCTAAACACATTATTATTATAGATATCTCTAAATAACTAGCGTATGCAAAATAAAAAAATATATAAGGAGCGTTCTTTTAAAAGGACAGTGGCAACATTTGGATTAATGCTAGCTACATAACGGCCATGATGGATTTCGCCATTTTTATAGAACTTACTATTCATTTCTATTATAATTATCCATAATTCATTTTCTGATGATATTTTGTGGAAATCTTTATTATTTCCTTCCTTACTTTCTCTTTTCGCCATTAATTCAAATTTTCTTACTTTTGTTATGTTTATGTTATGCTTGAGTTGTTGTCGTACACTACTTCTTAATTTTTTTGTTTTATTTCACTTTACTTTTATGGTCGTTTTGAGGCTATGTAAATCCTTTTTGGTTGGATTTAATCGATGTTTTAACGTCTTTTTTGTTTGTCTTGACTTGATGTTGTTTGGTCATACTACATCTACGTGTGTTTAGAATGAGTTTTTGCACAATACGGAATTCTTTTCAATTTAATTTTTTAAAAATTGAACCTCATTTGATAATGAAGTCAATTTTATCGAAATAAAATGTTATTTTGTCGATTAAAATTAAATTAAAAAATTGTCAATATTTCTTATTCTTATTAATTTCATTCAACAAAATCTAATTTTTTACATGTAGTTTTTAAAATATCTAATAAAATTCGTTACTCACATTTATTAAGTAGATAACAAAATTATGCAATCATAATAAAATTTTAACAAAATTACAATTTTTACTGAAGTTTCACATTTCATCTGTCATTTTCTATTTCAATACGATTTTCATTTTAGATTTGTGTCAGATAAAATTAGATTTGTGATTAAATCTGAATTTAATTTAGAAAATTTCCCGAATTAAATTTGATTGAATTTGCTTTGATGGCATTTGGTTTTTTTTAAAATAGAGTTTAATTAGAATGATTGAAACTATTTCAAAGCAATGAAAACATCTGTTTCGGTTTATTTGTGTTGAAATTATTTTGCATTATTATTATTTACAAATATTTAAAATTTAATAAAACATGCTTTGACCATTTATCCTATATTTTCCGGACCAGTCCAATATTCTGGCCCGCTGTCCCACAATAATACATTTACAGAATTTTGGGAAATATTCGATTTTAACATTTACTTATTTCAAATGAAGACTGATATTAATTTAAAATTAAAATCTAAAAATAAAATACAGGTTAAAGTAATTTGTACCAAATATGCTATCAACATTGCATTTATGATGAATTTACAAATAAAATAAAAGTAAGTATAATATAAAAAGTAAAATATATTAATGTAACAATATAATCACAATTAAAATAAATTCCAATTTTTGAGTTTCTAAATGAAAATTATTAAAAATATATAATTAAATAAACATGGAAATTATTTAATTATAAGAAAGTGCCACTCAAACATTCGTTTTACGATATATTTTGACAGTTGTCCTGTCATCATCATGCAGGATAGAAAGAACTATTTATAATATTGATTTTATAAAATTTTAATATTAACAAGTTTATTAATTTTTCTATAAAAAATATATTTTTAAAATTTTTATTTCAATTATAAATTATATTTCAATTTATACTAAACATATTTAAAGGGTGGTCGGACAAAATGTCGTGAACAGAATTTCGTGGTGGTTGATAAAATGAGCTGATAAATTCACCCTGTTTAGAAATAATTATTATTTTTTTTCCAGCTATAAACAAATTAACTATAGACTCTATAGTATAGAGCACAGATGAAGCCACGAAAAAGTTTTCTTTCGATTCATGAGCAAATTGATTAAAGCATAGATGAAGAAGCCAACATTTTGTCCTAGTACCGAACGAAATAATTATAATACTTTGTATATAAGAAAATAATAATAATAATAATAATAATAATAATAATAATAATAATAATAATAATAATAATAATAATAATAATAATAATAATAATAATAATAAAGCACTAGGACAAAATGTCACCGGACGTATGATTAACGTATGATTTAGAATAATTTGTTTGTTTAAAAAATGAAGTTTAATAATGTTATGTTTTATTTTGTCCACATAACTAGTTGTCCGCGACATTTTATCCGGTGACATTTTTTCCTAGTACCATTTAAAGACTTTAAAATATTTTATTATAATTAATCTAGAAACCTTTTAAAAAATTGAACTTTAAAATGATTTAATTCATATATTGATTATATTTGAAATCAACAATAATCCACATAGTCCATAAAGTACGCCACGCTCCAAGGGATTTAAGAAAATGTGACAGTTTGCGACAAGGGAGGAGGGGGTTCAGGCAATGTGTGACATCACACATTTATTTTTTTTTAATTTTATTTCAAATTTTTTTTATATTTTTGTAGAATTCAATAACTTTAAAAATAATTTTCAAAAATTTTATGAAACATTTGAATTAGTTTTATGTCAAATGAAATGCGTATCGGACGGATTGGGGATAATATCTTAGGGTTTAGAGGTTAGGTAAATGATTATGTTTATTTCAGACCGGGTGGATTTTTATGAATAAATAAAAAACCATTTCATGGCCAAACACTCGTTTAAGTCCTCCAGGTGGTTAGTAAAATTTATGAAATATTATATTATATTTAGAATATATTTTAATTAGGTTTTAATTAAAAAAATTTTCTTCGAAAGTGAGACGTACTTTAGGGAAGGGAGTTCAAAATTGTCAAAAATAGCGTGACGTAATTTATGGACGGCCCCATACTCAAAATTTACACCAAAAATTATATATATATATATATTATAATTCATATAATATTTGCACACTCCTTCCGTGATTATTTCTTGTTACATAAAACGGAAGATAATATTTTATTATTTTTGGTATGCCTTAACAGGGAAATGGTTAATTCAATATAATAATGAATAAGTAATAGATCATTTATGTATACTTTTCAGTTTTATTAAAATTTAATAATTCAGAATTTTTCATATAAAATAATAATAAAAGTGCCTAAAAATCAAAGTATGAAACTTCTGATATTTTAGCCGGATTCCCGAACACATCAATTAAATTCATTAACATTCTACGCAATATGTTGATTTATTGTCTGAAAGAAATAGAGATAAACGAAATTATAAATGAAAACAAATCAAAACTGAAGGAGTACTTTAATGAAAATTAATTTTATTAACTTAATTAATGAAATCAAATTTCAACTTTCTATTTTGCATTGCAAGTAACTCAAATATTTATTCAATTAAATATTTTATTAAAATTACTTATAACTTGCCAATGACTCGCAAAATGAGTTAATGGATTTTTTAAGAAAAGAAATTTTATGCAATTAAAATTATTTTTTAAATTTTAATTTTGTTTTATTTTAATCTTCAACTCATGATTTTTGTTTTTAATTTTTAAAGTTTTAAATAATAATTTGTTTGAATTTCTATTTTCCAACTATAATTAACAAAAGTCATCAAATGAAATTTTTAGGATTTATTGATATGAAAACGATGAATATTGAAAATAATTAAAGTTTTAAATTAAAATTTTTAAAATTTTAAAATTTAAAATTTCCCAACAATATGTTATACAGTATAAGACACAAAATTTATATGAAATAATAGTACGATTCAATGAGATAAATTTCTTTTTTTCTTTTTATTGTGTGTAAAGTTATTATGAATCAGAATTTAATAAAATACAATAAGTGCAAAGAATTAATTGAAATGTGAAAAATCAATAAATCAATATTTTTCGTGTAAAAAAATGTGTTAGTAGCAAATGAAAAATTAAGCATATTAGAAGCTGCTAAAACATCTTCTAAATTACTTTTTAAATCCGGTTCAAAGTTAACGTCATATTTCCAAGTATTTATTTAAAATGAAATATTGAAAAAATGAAACAAATTTTCAGTGTTGAATAAAATATTTCAAAAAACCATTTATTAAAATTTTGATATTTAAAATATATTTATTTTACAATGATCCGGTTAAAAGCTTGTTTAATTTAAAAATTTAAAAATTTTAGTTTAAAAATTATTTTCAAAGTTATTTTAAATAATCAATTATTTATCATTTAAAATTATCTTAATAATTTTTTGAAATATTTAACTCTCAGCTGAAAACACCTAACAAAGCACAAATACAATTATTTTAAAATAGAAATTATCTTATTGAAATTTTAATGACGACATGATTATGTCTGTAGGAAAACAAAATTTCCGAGTTTGACAGGTCTGATAGCAAAATGCGAGAGAAAACAAATTAAAGGATTAATTTTTTAGAAAATTAATAGATTGTGAATTGATATATGTCAAAAGTTCTCTTAAATTGTAATTGATAATGAAACCAAGGTTCATATTATTTTATTCATACGATCAGCAACATCAGAATACATTGTCGAACCACTCGATAAGACTGTATTGGTATATAAATTGCATTTCATGCTGTTATAAGTCGCATCATAAATATCATCACTTAAGTCTCTTCCGGTTAAATTAAATTGTTTAAATACTTCGTAAATTTTTAGTTAATTGATTTAGTTTTTAATGGATACCAAAAATGAATTCGATGTCGTTGCTGCTATCAATGGCAAAAATTGAGTGAAAGTTAGCGTAGCTTACATTGAGAAATAAACCTTTACATGGTACTTGTCTGTTGCTGAAAATTTGAATATAGTGGTTCAATATTACTTTTCAAATCTAAGTACCTATTGGACTCATTATATATATATATATATATATTATGAAGTTGAAAAAGTTAGTTTAGCATAAAAGATATTTCACTTAATATTTTATTAAATTAATAAAATAATTCTGAGTACAAAATTCCTATTTTAACAATTCAGTCTTCTAATAGTTCTCAAAAATTAAAAATAAAAATTTGAGATAAAAACGATTTCCAAATAAAATTTATATGAATTATTGTTAAATTTTAATTTAAAAATACTCCATTTGAAATTAATAATATAAATCAAAGAAAAATAAATAAGTAGAAAATTTACATTTATAAATATATAAAAATAATGAATAAAAATATTCTAATTTGATATGATACAAACAAACAACCCGATATTTATTATAAATAACAATTATAAAGTTTTCCTAATTGTTGTCATCCGCTGTCGTCTATCTAAAGATTAATTGAAATCCATCCACTCTACGACTCCAAAGTCACTGATAATGTCTGTACATTTAAAACAATTTCATTATGTAATTTCATTTTCTAAAATGAAAAAAAAAATAATTTTCCGATTAAAATGTTAATTTTCAACTTTAAATAGAGTTTGTTTGTTTAAACAATTTGTAATCGATTAATTAGACTAAATAAATGATTTCAATCAATCCAACAGAACATATCAATTAATGTTTTATTTCACTTCGATTTTAGGCGACTTTTTTCGGGGAGAAAAATTTCAAATCAACCCATTTGAGTTTGAATTCGCAAAATCTAAATGGGTACCAATCAATCAATTAAAAATTCAATTATGATAAAAATTTTCAATAATTTAAATTTAATTTAAATCAAGTGCAATTGAAATATTTTTCCAGAATTGCTTTTAATAACTTTCAATATTATTTTTCAAAATAATTTTTAATGGAAATGCTCATTTCCAATTAAATGTATTTCATAATAATAATAATAATAAAAACAATAATAAAAATAATAATAATAATAATAATAATAATAAAAATAATTATTATTATTATTATTATTATTATTTTTATTATTATTATTATTATTATTATTATTATTATTATTATTATTATTATTATTATTATTATTATTATTATTATTATTATTATTATTATTATTATTATTATTATTATTATTATTATTATTATTATTATTATTATTATTATTATTATTATTATTATAACTGTTAGACTACCTGGCCCAAATGTTAAAAATATCCCTTAATTTAACGCTTTTTGAAAATACGTAGTTAGTGACAATATTAAAATAAAAGGATTATTTTACGCCAACAATATCTTGAACAAGAAAACATCAAATAATTCCATATTCTATAATTCTATTATTTTAAATTACATATTTATATTATAATTATATAAGATTCTAAAATGAGAAATAACAAATATTTAATATAATAAACTTTAGATTATTTGCAAAATTTTAAAATAATTAATCTTTGAATTAGATGTCTTACCAAATAATACTAGGTTTCAATTTATTAGATTATAAAAATTATTATTAAATAAATATGTTTACGAATAGTTTGATTATTATTATCCTAAAAAATTCGATTAATCTTGCCATTTGAATGTATATTAAAAAGATCTTCATCTATTCTCATGTTGTCCTATGATCATCGGATTTAGCAATGTAGTATGTATTATAGAGCTTTAGATTGTTTGGAAGACTTACGTAGTAAACTACAATACACAATCACTATACTTATTTGGATTGTATGTACGCATATACTACATATTTATTTGTTACTTATTATTGTAAATAGTATATTATAATTAATTAATGTTGCTATGATTGTTATGATAAAATATGAATTTAAGTGATTCATGCTTAGCAAATTAGTAAATTAATTTAACATAACCTAAAAATGTTCATTGCGATGACTCATCAAGGTCATTCAAGGTCATATGCGTCGTCAAGACCATTCAAGGACACGTGACTCATCATTTTTTAAACAAAGACATTCAAACAAAAATATTTAAATAAAGACAATGACTCATCTATTTTTAGAACAAAAACAATGCATCATTAATTTTTATAACAATGACAATGACTCATCACATGACTCATCGTCGATTTTTAGAACAAAGACAATGACTCATAAAAACAGGACTACACTAGAACAAAGATGTTATTATTAAACTTTATTATTATTATTTTTCAAAGTAATATTATTATTATTATTTTCAAAATATTATTTTCAAAGTAATTTCATAAAAACATATTCATTTTCTTCATATTGCGAAAAAAATTGGTTTCATAACAAAATTTATTTCATAATTCATAAAATTGGTTTCTTAATTCCTAAAAAACATAATAATTAAAATTTACCTATCGATCTACGAGCATTTTGAATAAATGAAAAAGTGAAAAAGCATAGAGTATATGTAACGTCTATCCAATCAGAATACCGATAGGATAGGGAAATATACGCACACATACTCTATGCTTTGTTCTAAAATTATGAGTCATCGATTACTCAGATAGTAACAACTAATGTCTTTGTTACTCACATAAAGACATTTTTGTGTCTTTGTTAAATTACACGTGACATGTGCATGATTATAATAATAAAACTAATTATTAATATATATATATATAAATAACAAAATACAAATATAGACAATCATAAAAATAAGAAGTCGTTATTATTGAATTATTCAAAAATGAACTCTGCTCTTACAAAGTCCATTTACAGGAAAATTAAGGAGATAGTTTAGTTAAGTTGTCTCTTTATTCTAAATAATAGAAATAAAAAGGGGCTACGGTGTAAGCTGTTAAATCACATCCTTGTAATAATAACTATCTAATCATTAATTGTTAAAATTAATCATGTAGCATGTTTCAATGAATGAATTTTTTTAAATTGGTGCAACGATCAATTGCTATTAACCTTTTAGATCAGTTTTTCTCAGACTTTTCTCGCTCGCGGCACTCTAAAAGATTTTAAAAACCTCGAAGCACACCTGCCCAAAAATCAAATATTTTTACAAATTTTTTGACTTTCCAATGATATATAAAAAGCTACTTTTTAGTCTATACTAATTAAATATGATTACGAGAGATTTTTATAAGGTAATAAAGACAATTCTTTGTCATTTTGATCCACAGAAGCGACTTTTCTATAGTAAAAAGCTTGATATAGTTTTTGTAAATTTTTTTATTACCAACTTTTTTGGGGAAAAAGGTCTCGCGGCACACCGTTTGGAAAACACTGCTTTAGATGCTATAAATGTGTTAACACGCTCTGTATATCCTTCGATACATTGAGATTCTGTTAATAAATTGAACAAGGGCACTGTTTTGAAAAATATAAGGGTTTGTTCAATATTAATGCTAGTTTTTGATCCTGCTACAGATGGATCTGTTAATAAATTATTTCATAAATATATTACCAACTAAGTTTATTTTATATGCCCAACACTGGAGATGTAATATATTCTGTCCTATTAAAATTTCTAAATGACCAAAAGGGTGCCATTTTGGCTTCATCTCCACAAATTGTTATATATTTTCTTTTTAACTGATCAGCACTTGGCAAATTATTCGATACTTCAATATATTTGGTAAAGTATTGACGCACTGATGAATCATTCATTTTTTCCAAAAGAATATTTGGATACTTTTGGAAATACTACACACAAACTAAAAAATACATGCAAACTTTCGATATACAGAAACTCGCCACTGAGATACAATTTTGAGGAAAAAAAGTAAGATCACTGAAAATATTTTAAAATTTATTATTATGAAGAAACTACGTTAAATTGTCATAAAAATGACAAAACATCTCCATAAGATTTATTTTTAAGTTAAAATTAAGCTAATTATTCTTTTGAATTTCAGATATTTTCATAAAAATTTAATTTAATTAATTATAATTCAAAATTAAATTCAACATTAAATTGAAATATTTCCAAAATAAATTTTAAGTATAAAGTCCTAAAAAAACAGACAAAATTAATTAAAAATATATTATGATACACATGTTGAATAAAAGTAATAGTTAAGAATTTGAATAATAAAAATATATTGAAAATCAATAAAAGTTTATAATGAATCCAAATGAGGCAAATCGAATAAACAAATAAAACATAATTTATTAAATGTTAAAAAATTGGAGTTTAATATTATAACTTTAATATTATAACTTCTTAAGTTTTCTGAAAATTCATTTCCCAATATATTAAATTGTTTTGACAGATGCCGATAAAAGAATTAATTGAAGCTTCATTGAAATTTGAAAAAGTTTTTTATTTCATAAATAAACCGTTCATTGATATTATATTACAAGTTTTATTTCAGTAAAAACTGTGTTTACACTGATTTTCCAGTAATGAAGTGCAGAAATGATTAAAATCTAAATCTTTTATTAATAATATTTCAGAAAATTAATTCAAATAATTAAGTGCTTTAAAGTGTATATAGATATGTAAACAGTAAAAATAAGATAAAAACAAAATTCATTTCACTTATACATTATTGAAAATTAATATTAATTTCAAAAGGAAAAATTGAATTTTACTTAAAACGATTAAAACAAAGATGGAAAATAGAAAAACGTTTAGTTTATTGAAAAATTTGAAAATCCAGCTGATATTGATGCCCCTTTATTTTTCTAAAATTTCCAGGATGTCAAAATCTTTTGTATTCATTCATAATTTTATAGAAATTTATAAGAGGTTTAAAATGTCATTATCATAAATAAATTAATAAGGGCCAACTAACTCACATACCCCTCCCACCGGAATAGAAATCTTTGTGAAAATTATGTAGGTCAACTGAAAGAGAAAGTAATTTTTTAAAGATTTATGTAGGTCAACTCGAATAATTTGAAAAATTTCGAAAAAATATTTAGGGCATCTCAAAAATAATGTAAGTCAAATAGACTTTAAAAGTAGGGGCCCACTAAATAAAAGTTGACTATTGAATGTTCCTGAAATTGTATTTCTGGGATCAATGGTTCATTTCGAAAGGTTTTACTCAGGGTTATCCGAATGTTTATGGTAGTGATCCAAGGCATTTTTTTCAAGGGTATTGCAAGGGTCATTTTGAAGGTATATCTTTTACTACTTATACCTTTGATGGTCTAAATTTTTCACTCATATCCTATGCTGAAATGTTATTTATCGTTTTAAAGAGCAAATAATTCCCTACAAAACGATTTATGTTCCAACATTTTAAAATAATCATTAAAAATAAATTTTTGTACAATGTTTTACTATTATACATCTATATATCCTTAAAAACGAAAAAAGATATAAATTGAATGACATATTATTCAATATATTATCAAATAAATTTGGAAAAAAATCAACTTTTGACATTTAAAGAGTTTTATGAGAAAAATATTTATCTTTAAGGAACTATATATCTAAAGTAAATTAATAAAAAGATATGTAGTTTTGAATGTCTTCATTAGTCATGTCAGTGTTAATCATACAGTGACATTAAATATAATAATAATAATAATAATAATAATAATTATTATTATTATTATTATTAGTATAAAATGATGATTGCTTGGTAGCAGCATTTATTATTTAAAACAATAAAATGATAATTTAAGCCTTTTGCTGCAAATAATGTATTTAATGAAAGAATTTTCGACTATACGATAGTCCTTGTCAATTTCCTTATTATTATTCCTTATTATTATTTCCTTATTATTATTATTATTATCATAAATATTATTTTATTTTTATTAAAAAGAGAGCTTGAAGACTATAAATCAGTAATATATCGATGTTTTTTTGATACTTACGAATTGTCGGCTCTGCATTTTTCAAGTGAAAATTACCTTGTCTTTGAGTTGACCTACATAATTTTTACAAAGATTTATAGTTATTTTCACTTGAAAAATGCGGAGCCGAAAATTCGTGAGTATCAAAAAAACATCGATATTCAACAAATAATATACAATTTAAGTAAAACATGATCATTTGGATACCATATAACAAATTCTTAGGGCATTTAATAAGAAATGCATGGTAATTTTATTTATCTTTAGTAAATACTTCAGTAATTTAGTAAAATATGGTCATTTTGAAAGAATATTTAGCAATTCATTGGCAATTTAGTTAGTAATTCAAAACTAATTAGGATAACATTCAACAAATGTATAGTCTATTTATATCTTTTCTAAAGGTAAGGCAGTGGCGTATCTAGGGTTCACGGCGCCCGGGGCAAAACTTAAAATTGCGCCCCTCTCCACGTGAATTTTTTCTTTTCCTTATTATTGGTATATTATTTTTGCACTAAAGTGACATTTCTTTTTTAAGAAAAAAAAATTATTATTTAAAAAAAATCAAAAATTTTCACTCTTTAAAATTGATTTGCAGCAGTTTTAAAAAAAATTAATTTAATTTTGCAACAAGTTAGTTTTAAACTTTATTTATTGTAATAATTTACAAACAAATTTTTCGTGCTTTAACACTTGCGAACTTGTCAATGACATCATCAAAGTTAATTTTGTTCACAGTGTTTTTCTCAATACTTAATAATGCCAAATTATTTAAACGTTCTTCACTCATTGTTGCTCGAAGATATGACAAAATTAATTTTAATTTGCTAAAGGAACGCTCGCATGTTGAAACAGAAATACCAATTGTCAAAAGAATTTGCAATGAAATTCTTAAATTTGGGAAAACATCTTCACCATAAGATATTAAAAATTTTAAAAGATCTATAGGTGATTTTGGAATTTCATCTTTTCGAGCATTAAGAAGCATTTTACAGTCAGTAACTTCATTGCATAGTTCGTTTTCATCAATATCTGAATTGTAAAATTTTCCCAAATTTGAACATTTTTCTTTTAATTTAGCAGGATCATGGCAATTTAGAAAATTTTCAGTGTCAAGGAAATATCCAAAATTTTCGTTCAATGAATTAAGGCGATTAAATCGAGTTTTTAATTCTTGAATTAATCTATCAACTGAGCATTTCAACACACGATCTAACTCTTGTTCAGCAGTCAAACCAGAATCAGTCATTTTTTCACCTAATCTAATTTTTATACGTCGCACTCTTTTCTTTATTTCAACGCCCCATTCAAAACATTTTTTTTACCTGCTTCAATTGATTGAATGCATAGATCTTCAAGAAATTGCTGCATATGTATGCTTAATCCTTGTAAATCATCGGAGGCATCTTTAAAATTAATTTTTGGATCTTGCATTCGTTTTTGTACACGATCAATTTTCTCGAGAACGTGATGCCAAAAATTTATCAAAACCAGAAAATTAAAATTCAATATATTTTGCAATAAATTGTATGATTCGCTTCTTGTGTCAGATGTTTGATTGAAATCATCAGAAAGATCTTCAATTAATTTCACAAGATTATCGATTCCAAAAAAAATTGCTTTTACAGCTTCTGCTCGTGCACTCCATCGTGTTGTTGATTCACGTTTTACAGTCAAAGGAATGACATCGGTTAATTTTTGCCAACGATTGGTTGATCTTGAAAAAAATAAATAAATTTGTTCAATTACACCAAAAAAAGTTAGCATTATGGGATTAGTTTGAACAGAATGTAATCCTGCAAGATTTAAACTATGATTATCGCAGTTAATAAACACTGCGCGAGGGTTCAAATTGGTAATTCTTTGTTGCAATCCAGAAACATGACCAGCCATAACTGCCGCATTATCATAACATTGCGATCGACAGTCCGAGAGTTCTAATCCATCAGTTTGTAATAATTTGAGTATAGTATTTTTAAGAGCTTCGGCATCTTTTTCAGCTAGCTCAATAAATCCCAGAAATGATTCCTTAATTTCCACTGTTTTTTTATCAAAATCTATTTCAACGTGACGAATAACTTCTGAAAATTGTTCACGATGTTGTAAATCTGGAGTAGAATCAAATATCATGCCAAAGTATTTGCTTTTTTTAATATTTTCAATCAAAACATTTCGAACTATTGAAGCTAAAAGGTGAATAAACTCATTTTGTATGCCTGGTGATAAATAAGATGTTGTTCCTGGATGTAAACGAGAATGTTCCATGTGACTTGCCAAAAGTGGATCATATTGCGCAATCAATTGTAAGAGACCCAGAAAATTACCTGGATTGCCTTCTGTATTCAACAAATTTTCATTATAACCACGTAATGCTAAATTATGAAATGCTAAGAATTTTATGCATGAAAGAAATCTTTTTAAAATTTCTCTCCATCGATCTTTTTCCAACAATATTTGAGCTTGAACTTCCATATCGATTCCAGCACCTTGAGACAATCTTCGTTCAGTTTCTTTCCATGTTGTAAAATTCTGACGGTGTATAATATTATTTTCATGATCATTTACTCTTTCTGAATGCTTAAAATCTCTAAAACCAGCCGGTGAAGAAAATGCAGTTTTACAAAAATCATTATAAAATAACAAACAACAAAAGCAGAAAAGTGTTTCTTTATGAGGTGAATAAATTAACCAAGATCGATTAACATATATACCGTTTGCCAACTTCTTCTTAAACCATGATGATGTAATTGAACGTCCATTATGCACTGCAAAGCTTCCTTTATTATTTTGAAATAAACTCGGGCCACGTAAAATGACTTCAGTTCTTAGTTTTTGTGAAATTATTGGACTGAATGAATGAAAACTTTCTTGAAATTCCAAATATCCAAAATCATTGAACAAAAGCAGATTCGGAATATTTTCTGAAATTGTTGAAAGACATGATCTATTGTTGGATTCAGTCATTTTATAATCAAAATCCGACTCTTCATTGTTTTGTGAGGCATCAAAATCAACAAATTCATAATCTGACTGAGGCATATGTTTGTCTTCTTTAATATCCTCTATCTGGTCATTTTCTTCAACCTTTTCCTTTTTTAAATAATTTTGCAACATTTGACTTGACTTTTTAGCTTCATTTCGGAATATTCTGGCCTTTTTACGATTTTGTGCGCCACTTAATTTCGGTTTCGGCATCTTTGATATTCTAAAGTTTGAAAGTTTTTTCAAATAATTTTGAGCTTAACAAATAATTCTATAAATCTTACGATTGAGTTCTGGATATAACTCAAATTTCATGTATTTTGGAAAGGCTTTGAAATATATAAACAAAGTTCACCATAAAATTTAAATTTAATTTAAATAGTACTAAAATTAAATTTAAATTTTATGGTGAACTTTGTTTATATATTTCAAATAATCAAAATTCGTTATTTTAATGTTGGTTAAATTTCAAAATCGAAAATCTTTAAATAAAGTTTAGGTTTCAAAAATCAATTTGGCGCCCCTAAAATCGTGGCGCCCGGGGCAAAAGCCCCGCTTGCCCGGCCCTAGATACGCTACTGAGGTAAGGCTATTCATAGTAAATTTAAGCAAAATCATAGACATGATCAAGTATAGATACTTGTATATAAAGTTTATTAGTTAGAAATACATGACTATTCGAGTATCATCTGACAAATTCATATGTGATTTTTGTAACTTTGTAAAAAATGCATGGTTATTTAAGACCGTGCTTCTCAAAGTGGTGGTCCGGAGTCAATAGTGACCGGTCCGCAGAACATTTTTGTAAATTTTATTTAATTTTTAAGCGTGTGTTTTCGATAACTCTTCTATTTATTTCGAATTTCGATGCATTTTTTAGGTATTATTTGCAATTTATTGCATGCAGACGAAACCTAATTTCTTTAATAATTTTTTTATATTGTTTATTTATTACTTTTTTAATAAATATTACTAATTAAAATTCATGTTTTTGAATTAGGAAAAAATAACCGGTCCGCGACACAAAAATGTTTGAGAAGCACTGATATAAGAGACCCTTTAACATATTCTTAAGTAAATTATGTATGCTTTTTAGAAATAAATCATTATTTGAAAAAACCTTTAACAAATTCATATAGAATTTGTATACCTTTCTGATAAATACATCCGTATTTGGAGATATCATTTAGTAAATTCTTAGGACATTTAGCAACAAATATGTTCATTTAATTAAAATTCAGAAAGTTTATATTCAATTTATGCATACTTGATAGAATAACATTCATATTTAAGGAATTATTTAATAAATTCGTAGAGTTGACCTACATATTATTTCAAAAGCATTTTCTACCCATATACTATCATGACCTCGATATTATTTACACTGCTTTTGATGTTCACTATATACATAATTAAAAATACATTATAACATTTACTGATTCAAAAAGTATTTAATATTATTCAAATAGCACTATAAGGAATTTCATTCAATCTATATATAAGGAATTCAACAATCAGCATGTTTGACATTGTTAATAATCTAATCAAGATAGTTAATCAAAATTAAATAAATCAATTTTATATTCTCATAAGTTAAATAATAAATTTTATGTGACGTCAATGTTAATAAAACAAGCAGCTGGTATTTATTTTTAACTTTATTTATGGCGAATTACAATGTCAATAATAAATGTAATTATTAATAATTCAAAGAAACTACATAGCTAATGCTTAATATAATTTTTGAAATATTAGATTTAATTATAAAATATGTGGCCTTTAAAATTTTATCATAAATTAATTATTATTATTAAATTAATTATTATTAAAAAGCTTGACGATGATTCAGTAAAGATATCGATGTTTTTTGGATAAATACAATGTCAATTGAAAAGAAATCAGTGGTGAAAATTGAAAAAAGTTCATATAACATCAATAATTATTTAGATTAATATATTTGACTATTTTACAAAAAAAAGAAATTTCTTAGATTTTTTTAAAAATAAAACCGCCCGATTAATTTTGGATTAAAAATGATAAATTTTGACAAGTCATAGGCAACTTTTTCTCGATTTTCGATTGTAGTAAAATTAGATTTTAAGAAATAATTTCATTAAAAATTTAATTAAAATAAAATTAATATTTTTTTAGAAATTTAAAAGTAAAATTTAATAAGTTTTAAAATAAGATTTTTATTAAAATTTAATATTTATATTATTAATGTTGTATACAGTATAACTGATAATTTTTCCAAAATAAATATTAAAAATACATTTAAACAAATTTACAACAATGATGTTGTTAGGTTCATAAACAAAGTGTATTTTTAACACTTATCTTGCCTTTCCACTTTAAAAATCAGAAATTTCAAATAATTAAATATATATATATTAAAATTTTATAAAAAATATTTTAAAAAAATATTACATAAATATTTTGAATTAAAAAAAAATTAGGTTCCATATCACTAGGATTTTACGCCTCCAGTAATAAATTGAATGATCGAAAAAAATGCTCAATTTATGTAAAATATTAATTTAATAAATTATTTATATATTATTTATAAGATATTTTAATTGAAAAATAATATTCTTAAATATTTGTTTTAAGGTGTAATCAAGAAATATTTTAATTATATAAATATAAGTAGTAAAAACCAATGAAAGATAAACAACTAAACAGTTTTCGAAAATTTATTTCAGTGAAAATCGAAGTAAAATGTATTTTTTTAAAATAATTAGACATCTCCATAATTTCGGTAAATTGAATAAAGATATTATTTAAACTTAAGTATTAATAAATATATTTAATTAAAAATTAAATTGTTTTAATAAATATTCTTATCAATAAAACTAAATCTTAAAATATAAAATATTACTTAAAACTATGTTTCAGTCGCTGAAAAATAATTTACTATTCCAATTGTAATTTAATTAAAATTAAACTTTATTACTAAAATTCTATTCCGACAGTTATTTTAATTAGAAAACCGTTTATAAGTATTTTTCATTCAATAATTTTTATCATAATAAAAAGTAATCTTTAAATTAATTTTAACGCATTACCTCCAAGATTTTAAAATTAATATATTTTCAAAATTACTTTAATATTGATGAATTATACAGTTTGCAATTTTAACAAAAAAAATAATTTTTTTACATTTAAGTTGCATTTACATTTACCAACTGCAAATAAATGAATCCTAAGCATATGATATATTTTATGAAATGTAATTATATAATGAATAAGAGCGGTACTGATGTAATATTTGATGTGGCCTGGTGGTGTAATAATCGTGTTTTCAATATGATTGCAAAATCACTGGATTCAATCCTGGATGAGACTGACTGTCTTAACCCTACACTGCATGACTTTTTATATTTGAGTACTTTGTACGATTTCACTTGAACTATAAAACGTTTTAAAAATTGATTTGGTAATACAAAACTATTGAGAATTACATTACGGTTTTTTTGTATTATATTGCAAATATAGCCAATACAATGTAATATGAGAGAACATTTACCGAGAACAAGAGCGAGACAGTTTTTATTCTAATAAGATAATTGTGTATCACCAGTGATACAATATGCAGTGTATAAATGAGACCCAAATAAACTCGAATTTAGCCGGTCATTAGAAATTAAGTTGAATAATAAATCAACATTTATTTTGCGTGTGTCATTTTATCATTGCTTGGCTATGTAAAATATTTTTGCAATTTAAAAAATTAATAACTGTCAGAGAAAAGTAATTACTAAATATACTTTTGCTGGCGCCTCTTCCACACAAATACTTATTTGTGTTCTTTTTGATAGTTTAGATATTTTCTTAATTGTTTTCAATTTAAATTCAAATCTTAATAAGGCAATTTAAATTCTCAATGTAATTATTAGAAACATTTTATTAAACACAATCGAAAGCAATTAAATATCATTTTTATTTAAAAAACTCTTAACCAACATTTTTAATTTATTATTTCTCAAAATTTTGAAATTGCAACTAATTGATATATTTTGATTTA
Source organism: Schmidtea polychroa (assembly GCA_959609185.1). Lineage (NCBI taxonomy): Eukaryota > Metazoa > Platyhelminthes > Tricladida > Dugesiidae > Schmidtea > Schmidtea polychroa. The sequence continues at coordinate 2,412 of CAUHTR010000379.1, read as the reverse complement.
TTTTTGTCTTCTAATTTCAAGTCCGAAATAAATTTTAAATATTTATCATCAAATATATGTTACTTTAAATTCGGTTTAATTAAAAATAATTAATTTTATTTTCGGTTGACACTAAAAAATAATTACAACTTTTTCATTATTTTTCATAGGAAAATTTTGATAAATTTAAACAAAATGTGTCCTTATTATAAAATCACAAATTGCAGAAAATCTCCAACACGAAATTTTTATAAAACAAAATTGAATATTTCCTAGAAAAGTAGATAATAAATTTGGACTCAAGCCAGTAGGTAGTTAGGGCATCCCTGCGGCAATTACCCCCGCCCCCCCCCCCTGGTGGGAAGGGGGGGATTTGCGGAAACTTTTGATTACGCAATTGCGGCAACTTACTTTTTTTGCTTTCAGGGATTTTTAGTACAAAATTTTTTTATTCAGACTATAGGGAGGGGTTTCCTTGGTCCTGAGATTTTCAATACAAATTTGAATTACCATTAAAAAGCCAAGGATTATTCAGACTATAGTGAGGGGGTCTCCATGGTCCTGAGAATTTTAATACAAAAAAGTATTTTTAAATACAAAATTAGACTATCATTAAAAAAGCATGGAAAAAATGGGTTTACACTAAAAAAGCATGGTAAATTAAGGTCTCAGGATATTTTCTATACAAAATCCGACTATCAATCAAAAAGCATGGTAAATTACGAGCTCAGATTTTTGAATTACAGTAAATAATGATCAAAAATTTTAAATTATGAGTCTAAAAAATTTAATTAAAGTTAATTAAGGTCAAAATTTTATAATTAAAGTAAATTTAGGTTCAAAATTTTCAATTAAAGTAAATTAAGGTTCTAAAAAATTAAATTAAAGTAAATTATGGGTCTAATAATTGAATTAAAGTAATCAATGGGTTCAAATGAGTTAATTATGGTCCAAATTTAAAAATAAAGCAAAGTATGGGTCTAAAAATCCAATTAAAGTAAAGTATGATCCAAAAAATTAAATTAAAGTAAATTAAGGTCCAAATTTTTAAATCAAAGTAAATTAAGATTCAGATTTTAAAATTAAGTAATCAATGGTCAAAAATTTTAAATTAAAGTTAAATAAGTCAATTATAGTAATGATTTTTAAAATAATTAAATTAAAGTAATGTACAGTAAACCCTCCAACTGCGCGGTAGATGCGTTCCACAAAAACAACGCGCAAACCGAAACCGCGCACTGTGAACCCGATTTTATATGTAATTATGGGGTTAGGTTCCAGATATTACAAAAATATTAAAAAATATAATAAACACCCTCCTTATGCTGGATTCATTCATATTGTGTCTCTTAGCTAAAACAGACATTTTTTCGCCATTTTCTAATTGCTTCACAATTTCAAGTTTTGCCTCTAACGTCAATATTTTTCTTTTGCCAGCTTTTTCCATTATTATATATAAGGTGTAGAAATTATTAAAAACTTATTAAATCAAAATGAGTATTAAATCAAAAATCAAAAATTTTATTTATACTTACTTTATAACACTATTTAATTGATGTAATAATTTTTTATTACGGTTATATCTAATGCACACGAATAAGATTTTTTTGAATTTAATACTAATATATTTTTAATTAAATAAACACTTGTATAAATATCTATTAATTAAAACTATGTAATTTTACATCCTAATCCTAACCACATCACTAGAAAAATGAAACTGCCTTTATTATTTTTATATAAAAAATACAGTGCATCGAAATACGATGAATCACTATTTTCACTACCATATGTATTCGTAGTTTTACAGGATTCACCATAAAAAATTAAATTGACATGATTTTTCTTGTTAAAATAGACAAAAACAAAAAAAACCACGCAGCTACGAAATTTTTAGCGCGCAGATCGAAATTTTGGTATTAAAGGTTTGGCCGCGCAATTGCGAAACCGCGCAATGAAAAACCGCTCAGTTGGAGGGTTTACTGTAATAAGTAAATTAAACTAAGATTTTTAAATTTATTAACAATACGTTGGAATAACCAACAGATGCTGAGAAATAAAATTTTTAATGAAAATTTTTATGGAATAATTTTTTAAGATAAATTTTAATGGAATAATTTTCAAAGTCAACTTTTAATGAAATTTTTTATAGATTAATAATAATAATAATAATAATAATAATAATAATAATAATAATAATAATAATAATAATAATAATAATAATAATAATAATAATAATATTAATAATATTTCAACCAAATACATAAAAATTAACTAGACGCATAACTAAACACATAAAAATTTACCAAATACATAAAAAGAACACAAGTAAATTCATAAAATTTAATTTAATAAAATCAATCTTCATCAGATAGAATAACGTCATCAATATCAATATCATCTTCTCCAACAACTTCTCCAACATTTAATTGA